>JBBJLR010000139.1:25577204-25603950 GCA_037577145.1 Brachypetersius gabonensis
CACACACACACACACACACACACACACGCACGCGCACGCACACGCACACACACACACACACACACACACACACATATACACACAGCCGAGCAATTCTCTTCTCCTATGTCTGCACATTACATACATACACACACATGCAAAGACATATAGAGACACATATACACACACACACACACACTCTCTTTCTCTCTCTCTCTCTCTCTCCCACACACACACACCCACACACACACACACACAAAGGAAGCTCATGGCTTAAACTGAATCTGCTCTTCCAGACGCTCACTTTACTGTCATAAATCTACTGCCTCTAAATCAGACACAACGTAAACCATCACACATAGCAGGTGTGCGTCGCTCTCTCTCTCTCCCTCCTCTTTCTCTCTCTCATTTTCTCTCTCTCTCCCTCCTCTTTCTCTCTCTCATTTTCTCTCTCTCTCCCTCCTCTTTCTCTCTCTCATTTTCTATCTCTCTCTTCCTCTTCTTTCTCTCTCTTCTTCTCTCTCTCCCTCTCTCTCTCCCTCCTGTTTCTCTCTCTCTCTCTCCCTCCTCTTTCTCTCTCTCCTTCTCTCTCTCTCTTGCTCTCTCTCTTGCTCCTCTTTCTCTCTCTCCTTCTCTGTCTCTCATTCTCTCTCTCTCCCTCCTCTTTCTCTCTCTCCTACTCTCTCTCTCTCCTACTCTCTCTTCCTCCTCTTTATCTCTCTCCTTCTCTCTCTCCCTCTCTCTCTCCCTCCTGTTTCTCTCTCTCTCTCTCCTCTTTCTCTCTCTCCTTCTCTCTCTCTCTCTTGCTCCTCTTTCTCTCTCTCCTTCTCTGTCTCTCATTCTCTCTCTCTCCCTCCTCTTTCTCTCTATCCTACTCTCTCTCTCTCCTACTCTCTCTCCCTTCTCTTTCTCTTTCTCTCTCTCTCTCTCTCTCCTTCGCCCTCCCTCCCTCCCTCCCTATCTGTTTATCTCTCCATTTCTCTTTCTTGCTTTCATTCTTCTTCTATTCATCTGTCTTTCTTTCTCACTCTCTCTGTCCCTTTTTGTCTCTTTCTCTTATATTCACTCCTCCACTCTGTTTGACCTGAATGCTGACTCAAACTCGTCCTCTTTATCTCACTCTCTTTATCTCTTTCCCAGGTGAAATAAAGATGAGACACAGAGCTAAAACAGAGCAAACTGCCCTGCACTGTTTTTTCCTCTGCAGCCTGGAATCATGTTTTTCATGTTTAAAACATTTAAAACACACACACACGCACACACACACACACACACACACACACACGCACACACACATTACTGTATGAATAGTACTACTGCGCTTTTCATACAATAATTGGTCTCAATAATAACTGTGTTATAGCACTTTTACAATATATGCTAATACCATGTATTTACTAATTTTTTTTACTAATACCATGTAATTACACTAGGAGACATATACATAAATATGTGAGCACAATATTATATGTTAATAAAAATGTGCAATTACGTTGCACTGCTGTAAATCATTTGTAGCAGTGAGGACACGACTAGTTACATTGTTATTGCATGCATGATAAATATGTTACTTTTTACAGTTATTAGAAACATATATGCTCATTTTTCATATAATGGACAATAATCTATAATATGTCACTTAGCAGCCATATCGTTATTTGTGTTGATTATTTTTAATAATAATGATAATAATAACAATAACAGTAATAACAATAATAATACATTTTATTTACAGAGCGCTTTTAAAGATACTCAAAGACGCTTTACATAAAATTGAAATGTTTAAGATTTACATTAAAAACACTTACATACAATCACAAAATGTTTTTAAAAATTACATAGGTAGGAAACACAAGCAGGAACAAATAAAAAGGGACCAGGTAAACACACATGTGTAAAATAACAGTGGTTAAAGGCCATAAGCAGATTTGAAGAGACTTGAAAGTTGCCAGGTCTGTACAGGGTCTGATGGGTTGTGGTAGGGAGTTCCAGAGTTAAGGGGCGGCTACAGCGAAGGCTCGGTCACCCCATGTTCGGTGCTTTGTCCTGACAGGTGGACGTAAAAGGTTGGCATCTGCAGACCATAGGTTACGAGAAGGAGTGTGATGTTGGAGTAGCTCCGAAAGGTAGGATGGGGCCTGATTATGGAGAGCCTTGAAGGTGAGGAGGAGGATTTTGAACTGTATGCGATGGGTAATAGGAAGCCAGTGGAGGTTTTGGAGGACAAGAGTAATATGATCTCACAGTCGGGAGTGTGTGAGAAGCCGTGCTGCAGAATTCTGGATGTATTGTAATTTGTTAAGCAGTTTGGAGGGTAAGCCGTAAAGGATGCTGTTGCAGTAGTCGAGTCGGGATGTGATAAAGGCATGAATTAAGGTTTCGGCGGCAGAGAAGGAAAGAGATGGGCGGAGGCGAGCTATGTTTTTAGATGGAAAAAAGTAGATTTAGTGATGTTCTTAATATGGGTTGTGAAGAACAAGTTGCTCTATACTAATTTTTTAACATTAGTATACATCCGTCTAAAAAGACCTCTTTAAGGTCTTTTAAAGGTTTGTTTGTTAAATTAACAAACAAAAAAGGAAAATTACTGTGATGTATGGCCTTTCGTGACTCATATAATTTTTTTCCACTTGTAAATGGATACAGTTAATCCAAACCTACAGTATTAACTTCTGGTTACATAACACTGACCTGGAAAAGTGTAATAATTTCAAGTGTAATAAACTGTGGTTTGGCACAAACTCTGCAGACTATGATAAAGACAAAGCACAAACATCTATGTAGACACAAAGGTTCTGAGGCCGGTCCTCCCTATTATTGGTCCTTACCCAGAATGCAGTGGTACAGCGTTTCGGAGTTCCCAGCATTTGACTTCTGTGATGTCGGCCCAACGTAAACACTGCGGATGGGTCATGCTCCGCCCCACCCTGTTTACAAATCATCTCCATTGCCTCAGAAATGCGTCCAGCGGAGCAAACAACCTTTAATATGACATGGCATCTAAATGTCTCCACTCTCACACCAGACAACAAGGCGTCCAGATGCATTTGATTTCACTTTTTATAAGGGTTCTGAAGGGCTCCGGAAACACTCCCACCTGAGCAAAGCCAAGCACGTGTTTGCCTAGCGCCCCTTTGCTAACCCTAAACACTCCCTTACAAACCCAGGCCCGCTAGACCCCTACTCCCAAAGCCCTGGATGAACTGTGGCCTCCTCTTTACAAGGACAGGATGGACAGAGAGAAGAATGCAGCCAATCTGAAGTCAGTGACTTGTGTTTTGGATTCATGTTGTCTGGTAGTATCTTAAGAACATACGCAGATTGATTAGCATGGCTCTGCTGAATAGAAGAAATGCAAAGAGAAGAGAAGATAAACAAAAGAAAGAAAAGAAGAGAAGAGGACAGGAGCTGAGAGAAGATAAGAGAAGAGAAGAGAAAAGAAAAGAAAAGGAAAAAGAAGAGAAGAGAAGAGAAGAGAAGACAAAATAAAGGAATTGAAGAGAAAAAGAGAAGTAATGAGAAGGGACATGCAAAGGACAGGACAATAGGGAAGAAGAGAAGAGAAGATCATAAAGGCGTGCAGTGGTTGGGCTGAACTCTCTCAGGAGCAGAGGGAGTGATGGAGAATGTGTTTACTCTCCCTGCTGCCTGTTTATGTATCTTCTATCTTAATGAACACTGCATTATTTCTCTCAGGAAGAGAATTTCAATGACGTTAAGTTCTATTTTATAGTCTATAAACACACTTAAGACTCTGAAGCCTGCAGCAGCAGAGGGGAGGCGGGTGGGGGTTGGATGGGGGACGTCGCTTGTGGTCCGACACTGGACTAACCTGCTTTAAATCTCGGGCTTTATAGTAAACAGCTCAGGACATCTCTACAGGGCTTTCCAAGCAGAATTTATTTTATTTACATCAGTATATTTCTGCCAGAGTGGCCCTTGAGATTTCACAAAGCCTATCTGGTAACCAAGGAGGACCCAAACAACAGCAGTGAATCACTCCAAAGCTATTGTGCTGTTGTGATTGGGAAAGGTCCAGTTGAGGAAGAGAACCAAGAGAGAGCGAGAGTGAGAATTATACTAATAATGTGCTGCTAGCATATTAACAGCACATTATTAGTATAATTAATTATGTATTATTAATTGTATAATTTTTTGCTGTGGCAAATAGCAATCAACCTAAATCACTTGATTTACATTAAAGAGCCAATTCAATTTGAGGCACAAATAATCAAAATTTTCACAATTATTCTTAAGTAAAAAGTTTGATATTTCTAACATTTCAAAACATACCATTTGCTCCCCAGTCCATATCCTCCTGAGCCCCGGCCCGTTCATTTATGTCCTTTATAATGGACATTTTGTTCACCTGTATCTTCCTGAAGTATTTGTAGTTACCCCATCAAGGCCAGTGTAGTTACACCGTACAGTATTCTGTAGAGGAGATCTTGGGCTTTCTAGTGATGCGTCATGTGATGGGTTTACATGCTGGGATCTGCAAGGACTGCTATGGCAAGACATACATGAGGTTCACCAAATGCAAGATGTTCCCCTGCATAACAAAAAGAAAACATGCTTCCATGACTATCACTGCTAAAATTTTCAGAGGATGTCCTATGACTTATAATTCACTGTTGAACTAAATACATGTTTCGCAACAAGCAACAGAAGAGCAGTACAGAATTTTACTGTTTTGATAAAATTAAGTGTGTTCTTGGATTAATAAAACATTTATTATAATATTTATTATATATTATTTTCTAAATTCAATTGTATTTTCACACGGAAATTGTCCTGTTGTCTTCTACAGTGGACATGCTGGGAAATTAAAATAAAAAATATATTTAAAGAAATTTAAATTGGAAGGTGGTTATTTTAGGCCCAAATAGATAGGAAAGCAGACAAAAAAAAGAAATTGTAAGATACTTTTTTTTGGTTCTCAGGAGGATATAGTCCACATATGGGCTAAGTTCCAAAACTGTAATTCTTTTCCCTTGTGATGTCACACAAAATAACTCATTTACATACACTCAAATATTCAGCCAATAGCAAATAGCAGTTTAGCCCCACCCATTTACATTGAGGCTATAAGGAGCTTTTTTAAGCTCCAACTGCTTTTTGAATGAGCTGTAATACAGGGTAACGTTTTCAGTCTCAAAACACAGTAAATGTTTATGAAAATATTTCAGTCTCAAAACACAGTAAAACATTTAACATTAAAAGTAATTAAGAATCTTTTTGATATATAAAACCGAATAAAGGTCATAAGTTATATAAAAATCAAGAGAATGTATTAGTTGGGGATGTTGTATTGCTTTCCTTATAAAGTCATGGTTTCGGATGTATGATTTTGTCCTGACAGCAATGAAATGAGCAAACTTCAGATGTCTCTGTAAACACATTCCTGTAACAAATGAGAGGCAAATAAAAGGAATATTGTGAGTTCTCTCACTGACCTTGCAGATAATATCCCCACCATCTGTTTAAACGATAATCCATGAGCATAGATACATGGGCAGACAGAGTTCATTCAGTAAACTCTTCCTGGACTCATTCATGGTCCTCTACGACAGCTGAGAGACTTCAGCACCAGTCTCTCCGCTGGACTGTGTCAGGATCACTACTTTAGATCCCGCTGTCACCTTTCCAGAAACCGCAAACCACAAACAATGCACTCAGACCAGATGTGTCCACTTTGGACAAAAAGCTGCTGACCTCCAAAACTGGACCTGAGACAGGACAAAATAAACACAGCCGTGGAAAGCCGTGAATAAAGAGTGTCTCGCAGCTACGGCTGCCCACACAAAAGGGTGTCAGACACAAACTTCATTAAGTGCTGTGCTGGACGCTTCCCGAATCTGAGGATTCACGGCAGCAGTGGACTGTAAATGCGGCCTGTGAATGTAGATATGACCCGTGGGCTGTGTGAGCATTATGAACTGCCAACATGAGAAATCCTTTCCTCTGGAGAGATTTTAAGAAGGATATCTCAGTAAAATTAAGCCAAAAGTGAGGACTGCCTAACAGGAATGTTTCTGACCTCTTAAGACATGCTTGACTTAAGGCTAAAGTTATATGGTTAACTAAGAAACCCCCCCACCTCAGAAAGTGTGTTGGCCTGGAACTCACCTGTCCAGGCCAACACACATTCTTTCATAGCAATGGCTATGAGCTTAAGATGGGATAAACATAACAAACTTGCCACTATGCCACAAAACAAACACACCTGATCAATCCTTACAAAGCAAACTGTCACAAACATTCAGAATAATTTCAAATGAACAAGTCACTCTAACTTTAAGTATTTGTGACAGAGTTGTTAGAGTATCTCTTTAGAATGAATGGAATTTTGTTCAATCGTTTCTGGAAGAGTTTGACCAACCTAGCAATAGATGCTATGAGCAAAGCTTAACATTTTAAACTAAACGGACTTATGTCCTGAAGGGGAACATATATATATATATTTGGCTGACTTTCCCAAATGTGGGCACAGTGGTGAAGAAAAGTCATTTATATTCATTCTGATTTGATGTAAAATGAGCCATTTTTCTCTCAGATTCTTAACAGTGGTGGTGATATGAACCAGAGGTTTCAACATGAACAACATGAATAAAGATGCAAGTTCTATTTCACACCAAAACCTCTCTGATAGACTACTTAATTATGAAACATCTCAAGCTTGAAACCCTACATTAGAAACAACTTTGCTGGACTGTAGCCCATACGTTGCATACAGGAGTGATGTAGGTCCTCTAGGTCTCCTTCGGTATCAGATTTAAGAAGGACCTAGGAAATTTCTGGGTGGTGGACCACTTTGAGCCTAGGAGTGACTGGGCCCCCAACAAACCTGGTGATCGTGATACATTTTATATGATCTGTCAGACTCACTGGGTTGAGAATGGTCCATATGCCAGTGTGTGTGCACCAGTACAGTGGATCAGGCGAAGTTTTTTATTTTTATTTATTTATTTATTTCAGACATCTGTACGTATACAATATACATGAGAAGAAAAAAAGAAAAGAAATAATGATAATAATAATAATTATTTATATACATATAAACATCAATGACATACATCCGATCTAAAATAATCAACAATTGTTACATGTTCGAAGGGGAGTAGAAAGAAGTCAATTTACTTACCTAGTCCCACCCCTTTTTTTACCTAGTCCCACCAAGATTATGTCACCCCCCCCCCCCACCCCCCTTTGCTATTACACACAATTACTCAGAACGGTGATCATTGTGGATAAAAGTCCTATTTAATTTTTCTGTTTAAATTTCAGTATTTGTTTAAGTTTTTGTTTCAGTTTAGTTTAACAAGTGCAAAAGTAGTTTTTGTTGTATTTTGAGTGATTTGCTGGTTTTAATGTAGTTTTTAATTTAGCTTTAGTCTTCGAAAAAAAAAGCTGATTTATAGAGTTAAGATGAAATGCTGCATGACACTAAATGTGACACAAAATAACTTTTTTTTAAAGGTACCTGGTGCTAAATTGAGGCAAATCAAACTCTGCACTGATTTGAACCATTTGAACAATTGCCTGCTCAAACTTATGATGTTCCTGTGTGGCAACACATGTACTGTCGTGTGTAAAACACCGAGGTGTATCTCACCGGTGCCTTTAATGGGCTGTGACTCTTTCTGTCCGGAACATTTTAAATACAGATTATAGAAAAAATAACCATGCAAAGCCTAATGGAGGGGAAAAAAACAATGTTTATTTACAAATAGTGTGTGTGTGTGTGTGTGTGTGTGTGTGTGTGTGTGTGTGTGTGAGAGAGAGAGAGAGAGAGAGAGAGAGAGAGAGAGAGAGAGAGAGAGAGGAAGAGGGAGGGAGAAAAAGAAAGGGCTCAGAGAGTCAAATCTTTCTGTCAAGCAATTTGATTTTCTTTCTTTCTTTCTTTCTTTCTTACATTCTTTCTTTCTTTTCGTTCTTTCTAGTGATTAGAAATATAACTTAAAATCAAAATGAAACACAAAATGGAGACCTTACTATTTCTTCGTTAATTTTAACGAATGTGAGATTTATCGCTAATGATGGCTATATTATGAGTGGAGTGGGAAAAAGCATTGATTTTCCCTGCAATTCTAATTAGTTACAGTACAGTTTTACAGTATTCTTTTCTCGACTGCGTTTTTATGGTTTCTTTATTTCATTACAATACATAGAATTATTATTATTTCATTGTAAATAGTTTTGGTCTTGGTTTGTCATTAACTATGGTCACCCGGTGCACCCACAGTTTATTTTAAACTGGTCAGTAAATCTGATCTGAGAACAGGTCCGTGACCCCTCCGAGGCCACTGGGGGGCGCCGGAGCATCACAGCACCACGACAGGACGTGACGGTGTTGACAATAGTGGCCGGACTGTGTGGTGCCACTCCGGAGCCTTTTGTTCACTTTAATGCCCGCTTTTCCAAATTCTCGCAGCTGAGACGGACAGATTACTTTTCAGTAACGTTACAGATAACCATAGTTCTCAAAAACGCTTTAACGAATCTCGTGGCCCAAGTAAGTGCTTTATTTCTGACGAGCTAGTAAAAGCTAGCCGTCACTTGTAACACAGAGCTAACGTTATTCAGTCAGTTACTCGTCAGTGACCGCTGTTTGCAATCTAATTGTGGCTAAATGTCACAGTCTGATTCTTTAGAAAGATCATTTACGAACGCACAGCTAGTTGGACGAGAAAGTCAAGTACGCAAGTTAAACTGCTAAATTAATGTGGCTAGCTTGTGTAGCTAGCGTAGAGAACAGCTAGCTTTTCTAACTTCTTTAAGGCTTGCCCACTGAAGACACCCATGTAAGGTATTTAAATTAGTATATGCATATGTAATGCAAAACACCAACATTCCATTATAGTTTTAGGAACAGTCACTCTGACGCGACTGCATAGCAGGGGATGTTTGTGTCATGTTTATTATTATGCCTTTAAGTGTGTTCAGTGACATCCACCATTATAACCAACAAGTATGTGTCTAAACTGCTGTGTGACTGGCTTCTCTCTGGATGAATAAAAAATCCTTCTGGGAAATCCACAGCTTTCTCTAATTTTTCTCAAACGTTATGTGGCTGAAACGAAACATGTAGTCTGTTATTGTTGGATCAATTCATGGCAACTCATGGCTTAAGAGTCATAAGGGGCTAAATGCCAGTGTTCCGTGACTGAATGTTTTTGGGTAGAAAAGTGTTAATAGTACAATACCATTTGTTCTGTCAGAGCTTTAAGGTGACAGATGGTTAGCAAGGATGCAAACGTCCAGTGAAGTGCATTGAAACTGTTCTTTGTACTGTTTGGGAAAGTGTCGAGGAAACAGACAGCACCAGAGGGTACACTAATGGCAGCATCTCCCATAAGCCATTAGAGCCGCCCGACGCCAAATTACCACCTAAATTTGGTAGGCCACACTCACAAGGTGACCTGCAGTCATGGAACATAATTTACCATCATCTGTAACATACTGTAGTGAATGTGTTAGATATGTAATCATGTTCTTTTTATTTATTTTTTTTAGGGCACATTTGAAAGGGAAATGCATTTGTAAAAGTATAGGTTTATTCCGTCCAAAGAAGTCTCATGGAACCTGTGGAACAGAGTAACGATGTGGCACTGGACATTATCATTACGAACGTGGTGTCTGTCTTCAGAACCAGGTGCCATCTGAACCTGCGTACCATCGGCCTGGAGGGTAATAACGTCATCTACAAACCAGAAGTTGGGGTAAGCTACAATAAACACTACTCAAATTTTAAGCATGTGTGCATTTGACATGCCCTATATGCAAATTCTGTATGGATATGAATAGTCCATTTACAGCTGGCCATATGAGTGTGACTCTGTTAGGCTTTCTGCAGACAAATCCCACTGTGTGACACAGGGAATAAACTTGGGTACTACTTGTGTGTACTGGTATTGGAGTATGTGTGTCTAGATGACTTGCACTATGGCAATCATGCTTTAAATGCGCAGAGAAAATTTCAAAGGCGAGGTGGCATACCAGTGACCTCTATGCTGTTTGTATTATTATTATTTTTATTATTATTATATTATTATTGTGATGCATTTTGTATTTAGTTGTTAGTAGACGTAGGTCCTAGCAGCGCACACACTGTGAGATGGTCATCCTAAATTTCAGACACTGTTTGGTCATTGTTAATAAAGTTAGTCTTTGAACCTTTCTCACAGTATGATGTAAAACCACCATTTATAAAATGTAGAAATTGTGAGTAAGGCAACTTGGATTAGTAACTGTGGACATTTTAGCACAGTAGCCCTGCTTTTTTAGTGCACAGCAAGTGCAACTATAACAGCTTCAGGTCTTATGGGAAGTCTGTCCACAAGGTTTTGTCAGGCAAGTACTGTTCTCCTGTCACCCGCCAAACCCAGACTAGTCCTTTGGATTGCCAGACAGAGAAGCATGATTCGTTACTCCAGAGAATTAATCTCTGCTGCTCTGGAATCCAGTGGTGACATCCTTTACACCACTACATCTGACACTTGCACTTAGTGATGTAAGGCTTGGATGCTGCTGCTTGGACATGGAAACCCATTCCATTGAGGTTTAAGGTTACTTTATTGTCCTCAGCAGCCGTGTGCTTATACATAGTGATGAGACGTTTCTCACATATAGCAACATACAACGTTAACAGTCAACAGAGTGTAAGTTACAACAGATATTAAGCTCTCTACGCACTGTTCTTGAGCTATTCTGTAGTTCACACAAAGTTTGGAGGTCTGTAACTATTGGGTGGTGAAGGGGTGGAAAATTCCTGGTAAATTTCCATAAACTTTCCATGGGAACATTAGTTCGAAATATTCCAAATTGGAAACTTTCCACAGGAATTTATGGGAATTAATGAGAATTAACTGGACATTTTGGATAATATAAAGACAATTAGTCATATATAATCAAGGATATATTTTTTTTAACCATAAACAGATATGCATGCAAAAAATCCAATATAAAGAAACATGATGCTGATTTATTTGTGATGCTGTTTTAATCAGTAATTTAGCAATAAATTCCTTGAACAACAAAAACATGATTGTTGAGTGGAATATTCCTTACAGCCACTCCTTCATAATGTAAAATGAAAGGAATTCCCTTTCCTTCCAAATAGTCCAATTAAAAATGTAAAATGAAAGCAGCCCTGCAGTGAGTAGTGTGCTATGTGCCTGTGATTGAGGAATAGCATAGATACTCAACTGTATCTGCATTAGCTTTGATCATGCTATAATATATTTTTACCAACTATATTTTGTTCCCAATCTTCCAGTAAATTCCTGTTAATTACCATGGAAAGTTACTGGAATTTTCCAACCCTAGTAGCTATTGACTCTGCAGACAGTTGGTGACTTCTGCACACTGAGCACCTCAGCATGTGCTGTCCCTGGTCTGGGATTTAACATGGCCTACCACTTCATGGCTGAGTTGGCGTTGTTCCTAATTGCTTCCACTTTGTAATAATACCACTAACAGTTCACCTAACAGTTTAGTAGCACAGAAGTTTCATGAATGAACTTCTTGCACAGGTGGCGTCCTATCACAGTACCATGGTTAAAATTACTGAGCAGCCTATTCTTTCACAAATGTTTGTAGAAGCAGTCTGCATGCCTTTGTGTCTGATTTTGTATCCCCGTGGCCACAGAAGTGATTGGAACACCTGAATCCAATGATTTAGAGGGGTGTCCTAATACGTTTGGCAGTATAGTGTGAGTCAGTTGATTCAAAAGAGGACACCGCAATAATAGGAATTATCTTTTACATGACAATGAGTGAGTTATGTGGCAAAATTGTCCTCATGGTTTGTTTTTCTGTCCCTGCAGAAAGTTCTAATGAAGCTACGGAAACCTCGCATTACCGCCTCCATATGGTCATCAGGGAAAATCATTTGCACTGGAGCAACAAGGTGTTAAATTGTAATAAACTTCTGAAGATGAATCCAAATGTGTCTTGTCACAAAAACTACACACTGATAAATACTGCATGTGCATTTGTTTTTCTTTGTAGTGAGGATGAAGCTAAGCTCGGAGCCAGAAGGTTAGCCCGCTGCCTCCAAAAGATAGGATTCAAGGTTTCTCTTTTCCTTTGTTGTTCCTGTTAAATGCATTTTCATGTTGTGCCTAAGATGGTGTATGAAATTCCAGGTTTCTATGTTTCTTTCTTGCAGGTGAGGTTTTCAGACTTTAAGGTTGTAAATGTCCTGGCAGTTTGCTCCATGCCGTTTCAGATTCGTCTCATTGAGTTCACTAAGAATAACCGTCCCATTGCCAGGTACTACTAACAGTATTCTTTCCTTTTAATTTTTTAAGACAAAACATTTTTTTGCACATCATGCCTCAGAAAAAAACTGTAAAAGCTGAAGAAACAAAATTTGTTTTGCAGTAGAGAATATATTAGAAAAGCACTGTTAAATAAAAATGTTTCTTTGGTTAATTTACCTTTATTGAATAAAGTGAACCCCTTATAAAAACTCCTCCAATCTGGAGGTGTGATTGATCATTAGGCTCACAGCACAGTGTTTTTGGTTGAAGCAGTGTTGCGAAGCACTATATTGCACATCATTAATAGACTTTTGTATCTCTTATAGAAGGGGTTTCAGTCCAAGACATTTAGTGACTGTGACATACCTGACCCAGTCATTATATGAAAATACAGAAAGGAGAAATATGCAGTCTAAAGTGGTCACATTTTACAGCCCCAGCGAGAACCGATTACTGTGGAGGAAGAATTACGGCTCCCTCTAGTGGTCTTAGGGCTGCTGCACACTCTGGTTAAAGAGAGCTAGATTTACTGCAGTTTGTCTAAGCTCCTGGTCTTTTGGTCTGTCCTATTTCTGTTTATATGTACTTATGTTGAGTTTTTATTGTTTATTATTAATTATTATTTCTTTTTAATTCATGGGTTTGTGTTGACTTCTTACTTAGTTATGAGCCTGAGATTCACCCTGCTGCTTCATACAGAATCAAAAACCTCAGGGCCACAGTGCAAGTGTTCTCCACTGGCAGTATCACAGTAACAGGTAAAGGCTGCACATCAGGATCTAGGCTGTGTTTTCTGTTTACTGTAAGTCATCAGGAAACACACACTGCTTTGATGTCTTTGCACTGCTTTTTCCCAGGCTCTTGCATGTCTAATTCAACATAAGTAACTAATGCATAGGTTTCCATTTGTTGTTCTGGACAACCCACCGCTCCGTACATCTTGTTTTCCTAACCCACTCTGAGAATTTTTTGAGCTGATTATTTGGATCAGGTGCGTTTGAAGAAGGGAAAACACTAAACTCAAGTATGCTGACTCAAGTATAATGAACAAGGGAATGCACTTAACTGTGCAGTGCAGTGGTCCTTCATGAATGGAATTTGAGAAACCTGCCAACTAAGGTCAATCCAACCAAATCCCCTGATCTCACATATATTGAAATAATAATATAGGACATAAAGTATATTTTAAGTGGCATATTCTTACATTAGTAGCCCTTCCAGAACAAATACAATTTTAATTAAAATGTATGGAAAATGCTGTCGGATTTGGTCTTGCGTGCCGTTTTTGTATTTTCCTATAGAGGATAAACCGATTACAGCATTAACCCCATAACTTTAAGACTTACTCATTGATTTAGTCATCCAAGGGAAACTTGAAGGCTACGTCTCTGCTCTTTCTGCTGTAAGCAGTCAAATTTCCCCAAAAGAATAATATATTAATTAACGTTAGGCTCACTGCACAAAGCTGTTTGTGATGTTGCGTAGTTTTGTCATGCAGCTCTATTGTTCCAGTCACCACATGTTTTTAACTTTACATAAATATAAGATACATTCACAAAATTTGCTTTACAGTCTTGGAATGTAGATTCACTCCTTGTGACTCTTATTTTTTTTTCTCTCTCCAGGACCAAATGTTCAGAATGTTGCCTTGGCTGTGGAACATATATATCCTTTACTGCTTGAGTGTCAGAAAGCAAGGGTGTAAAATACACACACACACACACCGTCTGAAACGCAGAAGCACCTTATGAGTGAATGTGTTGGTGTTCTAAGACTTTAAACTGTTGTACTGTATGTCAGAGAAGACAGGCGTCAGAGTCTCAGCAGGCCTGGCTTGGTTGCCCTGTTGACCTCTCGTTGCAGAACAGTGACTGTAAAGTTTGATTGAGGGATTTGTCCATCGGTAGTTCCGGTTCATTTTTATGAAGCATTATTTTAGTGCATGGTCACCAGAGTGGATCCGTTGATAAAGGCAAAAAGCGGTGATTATTTTTTTAATGATGGAGTCTTAGATGAGGTCAGAAGGGCGAACACACTAGAGACATAAGACAGAACATGGTTTAATATTATCGGCTGCATTCTGTTCAACATGAAAATGGTGGTTTGTGAGACTCTGCAGTGTACATGTTTATGTAAATGTCTTTTGTATTTTATAATAAAGACTAAATAAAATATTCTTTGTCTTCCGGTGCTTACTTAGTCCAGGCAACCTCATCCATCTTATATATTAGTAAGATTAAATCAACATAACTCTCAATAATGATTATTTTGCAATGCCAGCACCATATATAAAGAATAATTCATGACACTCAATGAGGAAAATGTATGATTCTCATTATCACAACATACAAATTTGACTGTTTTGTCAAGGCTTCACAGATGTCATATCTGTAGACGTACCAAAACTACAAAGTTTTTTTTTTTTTGTAAATCAGGTGCTTAAAAAAAGATTGACACTTTGTACTGTGCTGTGTCACAATTGTGAGTCAGAAACAGCTACTACCTAAAACACATCAGCAGCCATTTCACTGACAGTGTTACCCCAGTCACACACTAAAAATAATCAGGTCATCTTTCATCACTTTTCATAATTTTTTCATCATTCTCTCTCCTGAGTGCAGATTCAGACCGTTGCTAGGCCTTTCTCCTCCTGTGGTAGGTCAGCTTTGGGCTTCTTTCGCCTTGTGTGGCACAAAAGTGTGCTGTCAAGGTGGTTCCTGCAAAACCAAAGGTCAGGTCAGTAACACACAAGGCCAGTTTTATAGGCATGTACTGAGCCAGGTCTTTCATTGGAATTGTCCTTTTAGAATCAAGATTCTTTTTTTTTTGTCCCATACAGTTCTACAACTCAAAATGTGCCTCTGAAATGTCTGAGACTGCAATATACAGTACTGTGCAAAAGTCTTAGGCACCTGAAAAAATTATATTAAATTAAAAGCTGTTTACTGCAGGGCAGTAGTGTTAAGTTGGTGTTAAAACTCTTACACTAAAATTAATACAGTAAATGGTGGTTTTATGTGTGGCAAAGTGTTCACTTAACCATTTCCAGACCTTTCCTCATGGAAACCCAGTTTTACTTACAACTCCATCAAACACCTGGTTTGGCTCGTTTTACTGCAGTAGATTAAATTAGGTGTTGATTATGGAATTTATTCATTGACTGGAGGCCCAATCACCCAATCACTGGAGGCCCTGAGCAGAAATCTGGATCCAAACCTGTGTTCTTCTAACCAGCTCACAAAAAAAGGACTACCTTTTTTGTTTAGAAAAAACAAAATCTTCATATTTTTTACTGCTTGCTTGTTTGTTTGCATTTATTGTAATATTTATCTGTTTTTGCTGCAGAAAGAAGCCCACTGCTGATTTAAATGACTTCAAACAATTTGCACAGGTGCCTAAGACTTTTGTACAGTAGGAAAAATTTCAGTAACCGAGGATTGCGGCAGCATATAGAAGAACTGGTTTACTATGAAGACTGTGCTATGACTGGCTGTCTTGCAATATGCTGAAAACACAATGTGTCATGGTTGAAGACAATTATGTATTTTTAGGTCACACTTCGAGATAAGGCTCCATGTTTGTGACACAAAAAGAAGCCTTGTATATGTTTTACACCAGTGTAATATGGTCCTGTTGTACATTTCGTATGCCCTCATCAGCTCTGACACTCCTCAAAGGTGGATCACATATTGGGGGCAGCATGTTGTTGCTAATTAAACTAGAACAGACCTGCCCTCAATTTGTTAAACTCTCATCTAACCTATATACATTTGAGATGAGATGGCATGGCTCGTGATTTTAGTATAAAAAGACACATTTTCTTTCTTTCTTTCTTTCATTAGCTAGCCACCTAGCTAATGTGTAGTTACAACAGTATAGAGTTATATCGACAGTGCTGTTTAAACCCAAGCAATAAAATGGTGCGGTTTTGAAGTATTACATATTTTAAATAAGCTATAAACAACTTTGTCGAACAGTTCTATCAAGTTTAAAAAAGCATGATCAGTCACAGTAATTTCTGAGAAAATTAACCTGCCCAACTAAAATTACATGATCCCAACTTATATCCTTCAACTGAGTATGCATTAACGGAACAGACCCGCACCAGGGAATGATGAAGCAATGCTGAGGGGGCTTGTTAAAAATGGTACTGGAATAAGCATCTTGTTAATGTCCTCACCTAAATATCAGCAGGAACTCTTGTGGAACACATGAACACAAAATGTATAATTTGACGTATAACGTATAAGCTCACTTGAGTATTATAGCTTCCTGAGACATTCTGAGGCCCAGTCTTACAAAATGTTGGCCTCCTCATGTGCAGCAGTGACAGTGCGGAATTATACCAAAATGATTTTCTAAACTCTTTTAGGTTTCTGGTAATAATAGGAACAAGTATTTTTCACTCATTTCTTATCGAAAAAAAAAGTCTCATTTGTGTTAAAGCACAACATTTTAAATAATAAAGCACACATTTTTGTGTCGCCTTGTGTTGGGAAAAAAAAATCTGTTGGCATGCGTCAAATGGAAGAATGTAAATAAAACAATCTCGTTTAAGTGACACTGTTACATTTGTAAAATGTATTGTAGCGCAAAACTAATAATTCTTGAATTTTTTGTGTAAACATAAGTCCACATTGTTTACTGAGTTCCAGGAGTCTGAAATCAGTTTCACCTGACTGATAGACGTGCATGACTGATTTGAAAGAAGTGTGTGAATGGCTGTTTAATGTGTGCATGGTTGCTCACTTCATGGCAAGCTCTTTGGAGATCTGTTCCAGCGATCGTCCCTTTGTTTCCGGCACATACACCATCACAAACATCAGCAGCACGAAACTCATTACAGTGTAGGAGAAGATCACACTGGGTAGGCCGATCCTCTCTGCAATCAAACAAAAACTTTATGGTTGTCTTATATACACAAAAAAACAAAATGTAGGTGATGTACTTACAGCCTGTTTGGCCTTAACAGTTTAATATGTTTTGAAAACTGCATTTAGTTTAATAATGGTTTAGATAATTCAGTGTTTAGCTATGCAATGTAATACTGTCCATTTCTGTTCATTTTTAAAGATGTCTTTATTTAGTGTCAGAAACCACATAAGCAAGCCAATCTGAGATTATTTACTTACTTCAGGTCATGATGACTTAGGCATGCAATTAGCACAGTACAAATTGGTGAGGTATAGTTTCCATTACATTTTAGCTTGTAGCAACAAAGCTGACAAAGCAACCTTCAGACACCCAACATGCCTTGGGTACTTGATTGTATTCATTTTTTATAAACACTTTAAGGCCTAAAAACACAAACTTTTAAAGGAGTGTTCAGCAGTTTGTACCAAAAATAATCCCCAAGGCCAAACAGAGAAGTTAATGCTATTAGCTTGGTATATTTTCTCACAATACACAGCGAATCCGATGAATTAAAGACATCTTTTCACACTTATACATTTTTTCAGGTTAGAATTCCAATATAGTATAAAACTTGCTGACAAGCTTAACTTACTTGGTGAGGGCAGAGCTTCTTATACCTGTGTTCCTAACAGGAGCTAAGTTTGGATAACTCTGTATGTTCTATGAATATCAGTTGTTCCCAAACCAGCCCTGGAAGACCCCCTGCTCTGCACATTTCAGTGTTTTTCTGATCCCAGCACACCTGATCCAGCTTATCAATTAATTGCTCAGCTGTTCTTAAGTTGAAGTGGGTGTGTAAACACTGAAATGTGCAGAGCAGTGTGTATTCACACATCACTAATTTAGATAATGTTTAATTAGAAATGCTAATGCTGCCAGTTGTTGGTATCTGTCCTTTTCCCACCCTTACCAAACCAGACTCACTTTGAAAGTTCAAAATGTTCACTTACACTGGATTCATGTACAATAAGCATTACTAAAACCTGTTCCTCGGTACCATACAGATTAAATCAAAGGTCAAAGCGTAGGTTTTAAGTTGAAGAAAGTCACATATTCACACAAGAAAACCAACGACAATACATTTTTCTAGGAAACTTGTCCAAACATGTCAGCAAATCCATCTGTCTCCACATGACCAGTCTAACCTTTGGCAGCATCTCTTTAAACTGAGCGTAACAAAATCTGTGAGTTTCTCATTTTTGGACCAATGCTGCATAATGCCAGCAGAATCAACACCAGCTTCAGTTTTGAATAGGCTCCAGCCCACGTCCAGCTGCTTTACGATCAATACATTCGCAAAGTGGGCCTATTATTCAGTGGATGCTGGTGAAGTCAGCTGTAAAAAAGTATCCCAAATGGGTCTTTAATACATAAACAAGAGTACATGTGATTACTTAAGAGTCAAAGCAAGCCAGCCATCCTGTTTTCCCTTTTCACTGGACTTTAACCCAAGGCATGCCTGGAATATATCCAACTTGCCTGTTGTGTACTAGATAGGTGTATTATCAACAGGCTATCTGATTATCTTTCAGCAGAAGTTGAATGTTATTGGATGAGCCATTAACCTTCTAGCACCATGTGCTATTATGAAAATGGTTATCTAATGTAAGACGCTGCTATTTCATGTTAGGGATTAAATAACATTCCAGCATGATCTGCCACTACTCTTGCCGAAAACATCGCAGTCATGCTTCATTTTCTACCGGTTTAAGACAATTTATTCATAGTCAATAATTGCCCAAATAACACAGTAACACAAGAACACAAAGCTTTGTCTGTACAGATGGCCAGTAAATGTAGTAGGTAACTGGCTGGTAATTATTTTCTAAATACTACATATCATTAGAGATTTGTTAAAAAGATTTCTAATAAAAAAATATACAGGCCTACTATACAATTATGGAAATTTAGGAAAAATTATTTAGTAACTACTTTGAAACTAAGTTATGTAGTTCTGCAACACATTTTTATAACATCCAGATAAAATAATAACATCTGAATGGAAAGGTTTCCTTGCAAGAGTGATTTCATTTGATTTGTTTTGTCTCTTATTGACTAACCAGACAAAGGTATTTTACCCTGAGTAAGAGCTCATTTACTTCATCTGTGTTGTACATTGTTCAAAAAGGCCATAAATGACTTGCCCTAATATAATTAGCAGTGACATCTGTAATCTATATTGGAATGTGCTCCAAAGGTGTATCGTGCAAATGAATGTGTTTTACCTGTTAGTGTAAGGAAGGTCATTGATATGAGCAAGTTCATGGCCCAGTTGAAGGCAGAAACCACAGACACAGCCTTTCCTCTGATTCCAGTGGGAAAAATCTCACTCAAAACCACATAGACCACTGCAAAACAAACACAGACAAACTGAGTGATGATGTAACCTCTAATATGATGTTTGCATTATGATTATCTTGTACTGTGTTAAGCTTAGTGCTTTTTTTTACCAGCAAACATACAAAAGTAAGTAAATCAACCCATTCCCATGGTCAAAACAAACTAATTGTGGTTCAGTTTGAGGTAAATCAAGGTTTTACTGATATGTAATTTCACCTTATTACCAAAATGTGGCAAACAACTGCAATATTGCACCTTTTATACCTATTACTGTGAATGCTTATGACACCTTAGTGCAGCAATCTGACCTGTCACATTTTTGCTGAAAAACGCAAGCTTTGTTTCCTGCTGCTCAGGCTGATTTGACTGTGAGGTGGTGGGTACATTTAAAAAGCCTTAGTCTAAGTAGAATTTTAAGAGCAAGCCATCGAAATGAAATAGAAATGTTGATATGTGAGTCACTATGTTTAGGTCTATTATATCCACTGATTGCTATGGACCCATAACTGCGTGTGGACTGGTCCATCTAGGAATGTTAATTTGGCTTCCCAGTTCATTATCTGAACACACCAAATTCATATAATCTCTCTGTGGTTGGACAGTTCTTATTGAAAAAGACACAAAATACCCTAAAATCATCCTAAATAGGGGTTATGTGCTGTACTGTGTAGTAAACAATAATCATGTAGTGTTTCAGCTTCAGAGACCGAATATGAGATAAACTGTAAGTCTTAGTGACTTAATAACAGGGTTGCACAATATGGACAAACTAATAATACACACACTGGTGAATCCATCATGTGATTGTCCAGCTCTGCTTTTGACCAAAATATGTCAGATCATATATATTTATTCATCCAAACACCTAAAAACAGTTACAATCAGTCAGAGGGCTCATTTCCATACTTCAGTCCAAAAGCTAATCAGCAATATAATGCGCAGCCTTACTGTAACTGTAGTAAGAAAGAGTGGTTCTATAGCAGGGTAAGTATGGTTAGCAAATTAGTGATATGTGGAAGACCATAATCGTGTATTCAGTGTTGAATTCACGGAGAAAGGTTTCATCATGAGATTAACTGTTTTGGATAATGGGTGTCTTTGTTAGAGTAAGTCTCGTACACCCTTAAGGACTATTTGGATAGGATTAGTTTTACATGGGGAGGTGGAATGACATCATTTACTGGTATCTCCTGTCCACACCCACCATGTAGGTCATTTTTACAAACTGCACTCTGATGGTTAAAGTATACAAAAACAATGGCTAAATTAAATGTTTTCTGTTCCCCATGGAACACTAATCCCAACCAAATAGTATTTTGGCGCCTTTATAAAGCTTTGTGGGTGTGCTCTGATTGTGTAAATGTTTGTGGAGTGACTCTTACTTGGTCCCAGGCTGAAAGAGAATCCGGCCACATAGACTAGCAGACTGACCAAAGAGATCCACTTTAGTGAAGGTGACACTTCACTTATTAACATGGTTTCTAGTGCAACTTCAGCTCGGTCTTCTCCAGAATGGTCTGTTTGTGTCTCAGAGTTCCTAGCTACTACATTCTGGTCCTCTGTAGAGTTGAAAACCTGAAGCATTGGAGTGTTGTTAAATGAGTGTAGAAGGCCAGTGCTTATTCTGTAGTGTGTATTATTTAGTTTAGTATGAAAGTCAGCATGATGATACAAGCCCTGAGGCTGTTGTGGGGTAAAGTCACTCTCGTACTCCTTCCCAATTGGGGTGTGGTTGAGAAGGATGGGGCTTTGGCACAGACTGGAGACATGGGTTTGACTCTGTAAGGTAACTGCCCCTAGCATTGCTGTAGATAACATCATGACAACAGCCCCCAAGCAAAGGAAGGCTTTGGGCCCAACTCGATCCACAAGCAGGATTGCAGGAATGGTTCCACCAACTTTAACCAAACCCAACCCGGTGGAGGCCAGTGTGGCTGCCTCGTTGCTGTGGAAACCCACACTGCGGAGGACAGTGGATGCATAGGCCAGCAGGTTGGGTTGTCCAGTTGCCTGCTGTAGAAACACCAAAACCAAGCCAACAAACAATCTTCTGCGCATGTTGTCCCGCGAACGAAAGAGGTCCAGAAATCCCTGCTGACTTTCAGCCCCCAAGGCAACCCGTATGGCCCGAAGTTCTTCCTCCACAGCATCCGGGGTGGAAACACCTCGCAAGCGGGCAAGTGTGGCCCAAGCCTCTTTCTCCCTTTTCTGTGCAATCAGGAAACGTGGGCTGTGGGGAAGCAGGGGCATTACACATACCTGAAGGCATGCCGGTAAAAGCACACCACTCAATGTAAACCTCCAGCCTCCCTCTATACTTGTGAATGCCCAGCTCAGTCCAAAACCCAACAGTACCCCCAGAACCACCATAAGCTCATAAACACACACACAGCGTCCCCGCCAAGCTGCGGGTGCCACCTCTGCTACATACAGGCATGAGGCTGTGCCCGAGAGAGCTACGGCCATTCCTACAAATGTCCGGCCCACCACCAGTGCCCAGAAGGACGGTACACACACACTAAGCAGCGTCCCGCATGCACAGAGTGCCGCTGTGAGGATGATTGAGAAACGACGGCCATATCGATCCACAATAGAGCCCCCGACCACAGATAGGAGGAAAGCCCCGAATAAGAGAGCCCCCACTGCCTGTTCCTGCTGTGGACATGAGAGAGCCAGAACCTCCCTGAGCTGCAGTAGTGCTCCAGAGATCAGACCCAGTTCATAGCCCAACATCAGACCGCTGAGGGTAGCTACAGACACGGCACACACCACCAGCATCCCACCATGACCTGGAAAGAGAGAGGGAGACAGTATTCAGTTTTTAAGTTGACAACACTATAAAAAGTAAGGCATTAATAAATCATAGTTACTTAAATTAAAATTCTAATCACTCAAATATTAAATGTAAAGTCATAATTTCTGCATGAATGGTTGGCCTCTGTCTTGGCCTCTGTCTATAGCCGAACACACACACATTTTGACTTTTCTGAACTGTTAAACTTAAACTTACTTAATGTTAAACCTATTAGTCTTGTTTATATCTTTATCACTCTGTTCTCTTGTCTGCTATGTTATCACACAATACTCTGGCCTCGATTAATGGCGCTCTATAAATGATAATGCAATCAGTAGTTAAAGCATGTCTGTACACTAAAACAATCAGTCTACATAATCAGTAAATAATAAATGATTATTTAATCATTATGAAATAAAACTGCTGATGGATACTGATTTGGAATATAATAAAATCACGCAGTGATTATTAGCTGACTGGCTGTGCCTTTTACTGGTGGCGTGATCTGCACATTGAGGATGTAATATTGGGGTTGTTCTAAACAAAGAAGACTCCATCATCCTTCTGTGAAATGTCAAGTCTTTTGTGTTTTACTTGTAGTTGAAACACACAATACAAACAAGTCAGGGAGCCTATTGTTCTGCTTTAGGTGTGTCTCAAGGGGACAGATGGTTTTAGGCTGCCAGGCCCTGTTGCATAAAGGGGGACCAACCACAGTATCTATCTTTATCTATCTATCTATCTTTCTATCTGTCAATCTGTCAATCTATACACACACACATTAAAACCACTGATTATCTCATTACAGTGGGATAAATTAGGTGGCAACTGAATAGTCAGTTAATTCATTGGAAGCAGGATCTGAGCGTTTTTGACAAATTGTGATGACTGGACAACTGGGTTAGAGCAAAACGGCAGGGGTGTTCCCAGTATGCAGTGGTTAGCACTTCCCAAAAATTGTCTAGGGAATGTGGGGAATGAAGGCTAGCCTGTCTGGCCTGATCCCACAGAAAAGCTACTGTAGCACAAAGAGCTGTAAGTTTATTCTGGCTACAATAGGTGTCAGAACCCAGGGCAACACAGTTTGCAACACAGCTGGGGCTGCGTACTGGTCAGACTGCCCTTGCTGACCCCTGCTGAAAGAATGAACAGGCGGCACGTGAGCATCAGAATGGAACCATGGAGAAAAGGAAGAAGATGGCTTGGTCTGATGCATCACATTTTCTTCCACAGCACAGCTTCAGAGGTCTCATTGAGTCCATGTCTGTATGGGTCAGAACTAATTTGGTGGCAGAAGGAGAACCACACAATATTAGGCACGTGGTTTTAAAGTGGCTGATTTCTGTATATTATAACAGTCATTTTAAAGCAAGACATTAAATAGCTTAAAATATTACTTTAGCAAAAACAGAATGTTGCTATATTAATTACCTTTTAATATAATTATCTTTTTGATTTTTTATAGTGAAGTTACTACTTAGTGAGAGAAAGGTTTGTTACGACAGCAATGTCGTATCTCTGTCATGTATAGTAGTTTTGTTTTGTTTTTTTAAAATAATTTGAAAACACCAGGTGCTCTTTACATTGTCTAAAATGCACGACAGATGCACAAATAGAAAAGATACAAACGTGCTTTTACTTACATGTAAAATGTAAAACCTCTGCTAAAATGTTACTTTTTGGAGATATTAGCTGTTGATCTCACAATACATGGTTATATTTTTGTATTGTTTGTTTATGAATATTTTACTTTTTCTGTAAATACCTTATGCTAGAAATGGGGAAGCTGGTGGCCGGATGGTTAGGGATTTTCCCCTGAGATTGGAAGGTTGTGGGTTTGAATCGCAAAACTGCCAAAGTCAACCACACTGCATTGCTGGCTGCCCACTGTTGGCCTGGTGATTAGGGAGTTGCCCCTGCAATCAGAAGGTTGTGGGTTCAAATCTCAAGACTGTCAGTGGCACCACTGAGGTACCCTTGAGGACACACTGCTTCTTAGGCGCTGTGCCAGAGGCTGCCCACTGTGTGCTGTACTGTGGTGTGTTGTGTTGGCGTGTGACAATAAAGGGCCACTTTACTCACGTGTGTTGGTAGAATTCACCTTTAAACACATTCCACAGGTAAGCAACACGTCAGTGTAAAACATAAACTGTCATATGAAGTCACTTCTCGCGTATGCAGCAAGTTCTCAGAAGTGGTTGCGGGGCAAGATTGCAGAACTAACTTCTATAGAAGCAAGGAGGTGGCACAGGAGCTACCTGCCGGCGTGATCATCATTAAGGCAAAAAGGTCACAAGTAGGCGGATATCTTTCAGCAGGCTCATGTAGGCAAGTAGCAAGTTTGGGTAGAATTCAGCTTTTAACACCCTGTCATTTTACAGGCAAGCTACACACTGGCATTACACAATAAACCGAGCACTTCTCACATATGCATCAAATTCTCTGGAGTGGTTGCAGAGCAAGATTGCAAAACTAACTGCTAATTCAGGTACAAAAAGCCTGGAGGCGGCGGAGGGACAACCTGCAGGCGTAAACATCATTATTGCTGCAGGAAGGCAGATATTTTTCAGCAGGCACACATAGGCAAGTGTCTGACACAATGAAATATACCTGAATGTACAGGTGTGCTTTTCTCAGGCTGTGTGTGCACATCCTGATTCTGCAGTGCAGCCTTGTCCAGGAGGTCAGAGGTCATCTTGTCATTCTCTGCTGGAGCGTCCATTCTCTCCCTCCAGGCCAGTGCAGCTGCAGAGAGTGGAGGAAAGAGCCCAAAGAGAGGTTGGAAACTGCAGAATCTCTGTGAAGGGATGGCGGTGTTACGGCTCTGATGTCACTCACACTTTTCATGCATTTTTCTGAATTATGAACCATATTTTGCATAACACTGACATTTGGCTATGACACGCAGTTCAGGAGCAGCTTTTTCTTGCTAGTCCACTCATTCGATAAAACAGAAATAAACCAAAATGTTGAAAATGTGTTCAAAATAAACACATGCTGCTTTTCACTTTGTCATTGAAAAGCATGTTAGCATATTAAATAGTGCTATTTTCTCATGCATGTGTGTCATATTCGCTCCAGTGTATATCATAATAACATATTGTAGCTGTTTGAACAAAGAGTTCTTGTACAGAAAAAGCAAAAAAACATCGTACATGTTAATAATAAAAGTTAAGCTTTTATTAAGAGTAATATTCTATTAAGTAATTTTGTACCATTTCTATTCATTTCCAATCTGTATGTAGGCCCAAATGTAAATCCACATACATGATTTTGTTTCCTAAGAGTAACAGTACATTCGATTTGATTTAAACACACATTTGCTGCCAACACTATTCTCTACAGAACCTTTCAAATATTTTTCTGCAAAAAATACAGTGTACGTACCCTTTTAAAATTTACAGTAACTTCACATAGCACAGTGGTTCTATTCCAGTTAAACATTTCTCCAAGATCTATTCACCCAGGCCAAGAACTTTTCAGGAACCCTGATTTGTAATACATGTGGTGTTACTGCTACAGAAGCAGTGGTAGGGGGAAATGTATCAAACTACTACTACACCCTTGAGCCAAAATAATGTCCCAACATACAATTGCCCAACAGGTTGCAGGAGCATGTTTACTAGAAGACAGCAGGCACACAAATAAACTGTCCTCAAGGTCACTCAGTTTCAGAGTTTTGACAGCCTGAAGGGAGCAGCGTGCCAACCACAGGCCACTGCTTTCAGAGTTCCAGGCTGGTCTACAAAGTCTCAATCAGTTCTGTAAGAGAGCGTGTGTCTGAGTGTGTGGCCATGCAGCTCCTCTCCAAGACCACCCATTAAAGGAAGTCTTTCAAAATTCACTGAAAACTCGACCAGCGGAAGGACTGATTCTTACCTGTCACCTGCGCGCGTGTGTGTTCCTGTCTCTTCCGGCTTTAGGAGGTCATGGCGGTGCTGTGGGTCTTTTCCTTTCTTCTCCGTCCCGGGCTGCTGCCACTTCTGTTTTTCAGGCTCCTTCGTGCCTTGTTTTGGAGCGCTGGCTCCCATTAAACCCCGCCTACTCCTGCATAAGGAGTGGGGAGAGGGAGGTGGGGAGAGGGAGGTGGGGCGGGGGCACAAGTCAGCTGGTTACACACTGTACACTGGACACGCCACACAACTCTGGACACACAAACAAACACAACACTGCACAACATTAGACACACAAAACTGGACACACAGCACTGGATACACACATCACAACACTGAACTCACAACAAAATACAACACTGGACACATAACACAACACTGGGCATTGGACACAATACTGGACACAAAACACTGAACACTGGACACAGCACTGGACACACAATACTGGACACACAACACTGAACACTGGACACAGCACTGGACACACAATACTGGACACACAACACTGAACACTGGACACAGCACTGGACACAATACTGGGCATTGGACACAATACTGGA
>JBBJLR010000139.1:25611763-25621845 GCA_037577145.1 Brachypetersius gabonensis
ACACATGCACATACACACACACACACAAACAGATATACACACTTTCACACATGCACATACACACACACACACACACACAGATATACACACTTTCACACATGCACATACACACACACACACACACACACAAACAGATATACACACTTTCACACATGCACATACACACACACAAACAGATATACACACTTTCACACATGCATATATGCGCACACACATGATTTGTAATACATGTGGTGTTACTGCTACAGAAGCAGTGGTAGGGGGAAATGTATCAAACTACTACTACACCCTACTACTACATATGCGCACACACACACGCACACACACACACACACACACATACACACACAGATATACACACTTTCACACATGCAAATACACACAAACACACTTACACATGCACGCCCACGCACAGAAATACACGCACTTATACATGCGCTCACACAGAAATACACACATGCACACACATACACACACACACTCCAGAAAAACTCACTCACTCAGGCAGTGTGTGCTGATTTAGTTTCAGAGGATCACGCTGTAACACGAGTTAATAAAAAACACTTTCCTAGAAAACGCCACAGCCTGTGTGACCAAAAGTATTTTTTTCAGGGGAATATTCTTGGGGGTGGGGGGTTCTGTGTTACACAACATCTGCATAATTAATTGGTTAATATGTAAACACAGTCATTAAAAGTGATTTGAAACACATCCACTGTGTTGTTCACAGTGGTGGTGAATGGAACCAGACGTCTGAAGAGTTTAATGCATCTAAAAACTCCATCACTCGACGTTATTACATGACATAGTTATGAATATGCTGCCTGGAGTTCAGGACATTGGTTTACAATAGTACTGAGAAAGTTTTGACCTGAAAGTGGCCTGTATTTTTAAAATCAGTTCTTGGTGTAGGGGTATATGCAGGGTGTTGTGAGGCAAAACAGTCCCCAAATGAAAACTTTTTTCATATTTACCCCTATTCTACCATCATCAACATTACAAATGAAAACTCAAAAGACACGTGTGTCAATACATTTTTCTATAATAAACCATTTCATACTAAAGCAAGCTGGATGGAAGTTGGAAGCTGTTTGGTTTTATACAGAAATTTTGAAAAAAAAAAATCATCTTTAAGAACAATAATCATGCAAAATTCATTCCTTGGTGATCACTTTGGGACTTGTATGTGTGGTTTCTGACAGACAAGAGTACAGACATAAGCAAGACAATGTGAGATTATTGTATTAGCTTGACGTTAGGGCTGCACAATATATCGCAAATTTACCGTCATCGCGATATCAACATGCACAATATACATATTGCGAAAAAAATATACACATCGCATTTATTGACTGAACTGCAATAAATGGTGTTTTTCCAAAGCTCTTCACCCAGTGCCACAGAGAAGAGGGCAAAAAAATCACTGGGCAGTTTCTTCATCTTCTTTGTTACTGTTATAGATTGTTCCTTTTGTTATTTTTTCTTGCTAAAAACTTACTATAATTTAAATTATGCTTACATATCTTTAAGATTTAAAATGATTAAAAAATATTTTCAGATTTTTTCAACAATGTTCAATGGTTCAACTCTTTTATGGGAGGCATTAAAATGCTCTGTTTAAGTAAATTCTTTAAAAAAAAAACCATGTTGGAATGGAAATATTGCATTTTTTTCCTGTATAGACTAGTCAGCATCTGGAATCTTTATCACCAGCAAATTCAAAGCAGAAAAACATTAACACTATAAAGGCTAAATTTTTACTCACTTATTGCATGTGATATCGCAATCGCAACACTCAACAACATTATCGCATATCGTATGTTTTCCTGATATCATGCAGCCCTACTTGACATGTTAATGAATAGTTACACTACATGGACAAAAGTATTGTGACACATCTCTTATTAGTTGAATTCAGGTGCCCCTCACTTCCACAATCTTAATGTTTCAGCAAACCAAGACATTTTGGACAATGCCGTGCTTCCAAATTTTGTGAACCATATTTAGTGAAGAACTTTTTCTGTGCACTGACTTTGTCCCAGTGCACAAAGCTAGGTCCATAAAGACATGGCTGGATTAGTTTGGTGTGGAAGAACTTGACTGGTCCACACAGAGCCCTGACCTCAACCCCATCCAACACCTTTAGGATGAACTGGAATGGAGATTGTGAGCTGGGGCTTCTCGTCAGATATGAGTGCCAGACATCATACATGCTCTACAGAAAGAATGAATAGAAAATCTTGTGGAAAGCCTTCCAAGAAGAGTGGAAGCTGTTATAGCTGCGACCAACTCCATAATAAGTCTATGCAATGTCATTAAATTCCCTGTTGGTGTAATGGTGAAGTGTCCCAGTGCTTATACTTATACTCCATATACTGTATATCAAATATTATTTCTTGAGATGAGAAACTTTAATAATCATGCAGTGCCAGGGGCTGAAACATTTAAAGATCAGAAACATTCAGGCACACAGGCAGGATCATTAAAAAAGTCTCTGGTTAGGCCAGTGTTTCTCAACCATGCTCGAATCCTCCTCCAATGCTGTTTTAGGCCTGGTCTAGGCGTAGTCTAAAAATTGTGTTTAGGATAGACCTAGACTCGATCTGGGCATGGGGAAAATGTCGAAAAACTTGATGTGACACTGGAGGGCGCTAGACAACAAGAGAAGTTTATGACAGTCATCAAAGACCAGCCTTGAAGTGAAAACACATTCTATCTGATTTCATGATTTCATAAAACATGGTTTCTGTCTGGTCACTGAGAACTCCTTAATGTATTACTATTAATATTTAATTATTATATAACTAATATTAAACTAATTTTGGGGTGACTGGTGGCCTAGTGGTTAGAGATACCCCTGTGATCAGAAGGTTGCGGGTTCAAATCCAAGGACTGCTGATGGCGTTACTCAGGTGTCCTTCAGCAAGATATCATTCCCACTCACTGCTGCCCAGGCACTGTGTTCCTGACTGACCACTGCTTCACTTGGTGAACGGGTTAAATGAGAAAGAATTTCACATTGTTCACATTGTGAGCGATGGTGTGTTCACATGTAACTAGAAGAGACAACTTTATTAAATATGCTGTTACTAAAGTGAAAAGCCCAATTGCGATCCTATGTTCAAAACCTTACTGTTGGTTTGATCGACCCAGATTAAGCCTAAGTCTACAGTCTAAAAAACGTATTTCCAAAGGCAGTTCTCCACTTCGTGATTCAGGTCTGGGAAACCAGCCCTCACAGTTTAAAAGAGGAGGCCTGTAGATGGCAGTAATGCACTGGGTAATAACTGCACAGCTCTTATTGCCAAGAATCTGCTGCAGTTTGGAAAGAAGCCTGTATTGGTTAGGTGTTGTGTTGCCTTTTCCATACCAGCATGACTCTTTGTTCCAGTGCTTTGGTGCTGGTGTCCCACTTGTGATTTCATATTAGCATTGGATTGGGTGATTATATTTCTGTCATTTTTGCTTATTAAGCTCTTTTGCACATATCCTTCACTTTGCAAATGCAGTTAATATTTCTGTACGTCTGCATACTTCACTTCAAAGTATTTATTAACCTTTCATATAAAACTCTAACTGTAAGCGGCTTCATTTGTGTGGACAGTGAAGAAAGAGTTTCATTGCACAGAGAAATGTGTTTTACTACTGCACATATGTCACTAAACATCTTGAATCTTGAATCTATATGATCTTACCAGGTAAAGCGTATCACTGTTAGATTAGCCAACTTTGAAGGACTGGCCTTGACGAGCCTACGGAAATTGCTGAGACCTGGAATTATAAAATCATTCTCCTTGACATTTTTGGGTTTCATTTTCATGTAGGTGCTGTAGTTCTTTCTAAAATGTAAAAGACTGGCCAAAGATATCTCTAGCAGCTGCCTTGTAAGGCAGAGTTGAACCACACATTTATGCTGTGTTTGAGTGTGTGATTCCATGTAAGGGTGTTTGTATTCTAGAGCTTGTAGAAGTTAATCACTATGATGGGTGTCAGTGCATCACCAGAGTGTCACATTTACCAGAAGTTAATCACTTCAAAGAAAACTGAATTTTGCACTAAAAGGCTTGTTTTCCATTGTGGGTTGTGGGGTGTTTTTTAGATTCATAAAACATCCACAGATGCCCAGGCTTACTGATTCTCCTGCAACATTTATAGGCTGAGACTATTGGACATTTGAGTTTATTTTTTGATCCCTGGTAGCACCTGTTCTCTTTGAGTTGCATCAGTACAGCAGTTGTTTCCAGTCCTAGTGCTGGAGTCATCCTTCCAACTAATCAAAGCTTCATAGAAACTGCCACAAATTAAACATATATATATATATATATGCACATTTCTTTAAATAAACATACACATCTTCTTTGCACTTTTCTACTTCTTTGAGATAGAAGGTTGGTCTCTTTCCTGATTCATCTGCTCTATATATTAGAACTAATTAGATCCAATCTTATATGGCAGGTCAGGAGTTCAGAAGGTTATGCTACTTTCAGATAAGCTGCAATTCACAGGTGCGCCTACAGTGTTCAGTGACGAAATGAGAGATCAGAACCAGGCCATAAACATTTATGTACGTCAGACAAGAATGAGCAGCCTTGATGCATAAATCTGGCCTTCCAGTGAAGAGCAGGGAACAAAAGTCCAACTGGCATCAGCTTACGATGCATGATCAGCATGTGGAACTCACCACAGAAGCAGAGTGGCCTGTGGATTTAACACATGCAAGCAAGTGTGCATATAGGTTTGCTTCTCACGCGGAAGCAAAGCTACTTAAGATCAGATAAACAGCAGCCTTTGAATTCTGCTGTCAGCACTTATCGGCCGGCTAACATTATTCAGATTTATCCTCAAAACACAAGAGATACAGCGAATGCAATGAAAAAAATTAGCCGTTTTGGGGAAAGTAACAATAAAGTTTTATTGCAAACCAAACAAGGTCACATAAATCAAACATTTTACAATTTTACAGTACATTTCTGAACAGTTTTAACAGTTATTGTTACATATAAGCATATCTTTAGTTGCTTTGTTCCATATACATTAAAACAAATACACAGACTCAAAATATACAAACAAACTTAAATAGCAGTACAGTCATTTTGAATGGAATGTGAATCGGAATGCTTTTCTGAGTGGCTTTATTACATCACAGAGGAGGCTGGAAGACTAACATGAGACAAAGGAGTCTGATTGGTTGGTCCAGGTGTCTATCTACACTCATGTAGCAGCAAAACCCTCCAGCATTGGCCCACTCGTTTGAGCTAAAAACAAAAAAAATGCAACGGAGAAAAACAGATTTTTAACTCAGTGGCAGAATGTGCACTTCAGTGTCATGCGATTGTAAAAGCTTGGTCACATGATCCAAAAGACACATATGTGTGCGAGGGAAGGGAAAGGGAAAAATGAAGGCACATCCCTGTGTGAAAAAAACCCCAAAACCTTCCGTTCACTCAACAGCAAGACCCTCGAATAAGCAGATGTTTTAAGGGATGAAATAAAAATAAAGAAAACAAATGCAGAGTCCTTTTATCAGCTTTATCCCTCTCTGCCTCCCTGTGTCCCTCCAGAACGACCTGGGTGTAAGCGGAAAAGTAACCATGCTCTGCGCAGTCAAAGATGGCGATGTTGAAGATGATGATGATGGTGATGATAAAGATGAAGTCAGTTCTCTCAGTGTGTGAGATTTAGGCCTTTAAACAAGGCCCATGGAGCTGCCTTAGGCCATGTGCAAACAGCCCCCCTATCCGGGGGCAGGGGAAAATGGGGCTGGCTTCGTTCTCATAGTGATGCACTACAGGTGTGTTTCCATGGGTACGGCATTTCCATGGCAATGAGCTACAGGTAAGAGTCTATGGGATGGTGTCTCCATGGCGACAGGCTACAGGTAGGAGTCCATGGTGGGAGCATAGGAGAAGCCCAGGAAAGCCTCGGCCGCCTCGCTAATGCTGGCTGTCACCAGAGCGCTGTCGGGCGAACAGCCGATTGAACTGGGCACCGGCTCGTCCGTGAACTCTGGATCAAAGTGCCGGAGATCATTGGGGCCAGTCTGAAACAAACATAATATAATTATTTTTAGAAAGAATAATGTATTGATTTCCTTGCACTAAAAGACTCCCTACAACTAAAGTACTGTAATGGATACAGCGGAATCTGATGCATTAGAGCATGGAAAATAACTAAATATGCAGAATATGCACAATCTTATATAACAATTGCCTGGATCTCTTTTATTTGAGGATGATATAATTAGATTTTCTGTGTTTAATGTCATCATCCAAAACCTTATGCTTAGTAAAAATTACAACATTGGAACCTACCACATTGGGGTTGAAAGGAGGGGTGAGCTTCTTAGCATTCAGATCATCCCAGTTAATGGGCGAGAAGAACATGTGGTTCTTGATCTCAGTCTGTAAAAATGGAGGAAGAGGCACATGAATGACATTTCACATTTAAAAAGTTGCATTTTCTGTTTTTAATCTCCTAAAAACCCCTAATGAAGCCTGTATCTGCTTTGCATTACATGTTAACTATTATAAAACCAATGTGTAAGTTAACAAATAAGAATAATACTTACATTTAAGAGCTAAGCTATTTGGGAGAAATACCTTTCTGACCAAAATATGTCTGCGATTAATTTCTGTAAATTATATTAAAGGCCTTTTCTTGCCAAGACTACCAGCACATCTATTTTTCCTGACCTTAGGCTTGTACACTACAAGCCAGAATGAGAGATCATGAGCTCCGCAGTTGTTTTTATCCACTGAAAACTTAAGAAGTTCAGTAATGAAAGAAGTGGAATTCAATTAAAACTGCTGCTTTGGCATTCCAAACTACACTCTTTCAAAATGTGATTACAACACTGAAGGGTTAATCATTCTGCCCTTTGTTGCTCAATAATAATAATAATCTTAGTCTTAATAATGATATCGGAATCACAACTAAGGGATGAAATTTAAGGAAATAAATACATTTAGGTTGTAAGACAAACGCTATTGCCAGCATAAAACACTTACAAAGTCATCAGTGCAGCCCAGCCTCTTGGTCCGGTCCTTCTGGAGCAGTCCCTCCAGCAGGTGTCGAGCAGCGTTGGATATGTTGGGCTTCAGCTGCAGAGGCTTATTCAGGATGTTGTCATACATCTCTGCTGTGTTGCGGCTGTAGAAGGGAGGCTGTTGGCCAAGAAAGCATAAACTTAAAACTTTGCTCCCAGAACAAGTTATACGAAGTCTACCATATTGTGGACAGTTACCCTGATGATTTAACATGGTGGTACTCACCAGGCCATATAGCATCTCATAGAGCACGGCGCCCAAACACCACCAGTCCACTGTTCTGTCGTATGGCTGCTTATGCAATACCTCTGGAGCCAAATACTGGAAAAGACACAGAGAGAGAGAACAAGCATTTAACTGAGAGCTCACTTGATTTTCTTTTCAGGCACCACTTAATTGGAGAAGCTCGATTCATGTGAGATGAAAAGGATCCCACCACTGAGGATTACAAAAGAGGATTATCCATCTGAAGCAGTTTATTCATTTAGCCTTTTTGTTCCATTATAAGAGAAAGCTGAAAGTGAGTAAATCTATTCTGGCTACGCTGCTCACTACTGTCCAAGGCAAATAATACAGGAACCTACCTCTGGTGTTCCACAGAAGGTAGATGTGGTTCCGTTGGGCTCGATGTTCTCTTTGCACAGGCCGAAGTCAGTGAGGATGATGTGCCCCTGCGAGTCTAGCAGAATGTTCTCAGGCTTCAGGTCCCGATACACAATGTTCAGAGAGTGCAGGTAGCCCAGAGCACTGGCGATTTCGGCAGCATAGAAACGAGCACGGGGCTCCAGAAAGCACCGCTCCCTCTGCAAGTGATAAAACAGCTAAAAAGAGAGAAAGAGAAAAATATGGTTAGCATGAAGTTACGCATTGGTTTTGTAATTATATAAGGGAGTAATAATTAATTATAATTGATTATAATAATATTCAAGACAGAATGTGCTCAGCTTCCATGAAAAGCTTGGTGTATTGTTTTACTGTCTGTATTTCACAAAAAAAAGTGACGCTTATTTAAATGCACAATGTACCGGAGATAGATTTAATAAACGTTAAAGTAATCTACTATTAACTCAGCCACACTTTGGCAATAAATGAATCTTTTCTTAAATAATCACAAAGTGACTCATCTTTAGGTCACAGACTGACACCCATAGTCTTTGGTTCTACATCCTGAAAGCCATATTTAATCAGGGCTTTCTTCACTCTGCAACAATGGCAGGAAATGAGAGTGTACTTTGCTGAAAGATCCCCTACAGTACATTTGCGCACACACACACACACACACACACACACACACACACACACACACACACACCCCTCTACTCCTCAGAATGGATGAAAGTCTCCATCACTGCTAAATCTGGCTGCCCCCTCACACACACAATCGCCTCCCAGCCATTTCCCCTGCAGTTTCCTTTAAAGAACACAGCCTCTCTTTCCTCAGGGCAGGATATCCGCTCTCTCTGTCTCTGGCTCCACTGTCTGGCTGTCTTTCTAACGCTCTCCTTCGACTCGGATATCATTCGTGTCTTTTTCCTCCTCCCACTTTAGTCTACACCCCTTAATTCCCTCCATCTTCTGTTTTCCTTTGCCATCTCTCTCTTCTCCACTGACAAAACACTTCTCCAATAGCAGCGTCCCCACTGTGATTCTCAAATACAGATATTTTTCCATAAACAGAACCGATACCACTAAACCTACCTCTCCTCCGTTGATGTAGTCCAGTACAAAGTAGAGTTTGTCAGCAGTTTGGAAGGAGTAATGCAAGCCGACCAGGAACGGGTGCTTCACATTCTTCAGCAACACGTTGCGCTCTGACATAATGTGTTTCTCCTACACAGCAGAGAGGGAGCAAGGTCAGGGGTCAATGGTCATGGATTATATCTCACATGAGAATCAGGTATAAAGATACCTAAGCATCTGAGTCAACATTCCAGATTCTTTAACATAGTACAGCACCTTTGACATAATTTATGATTTAAATTAAAGAAAGATTTGGAAAGGATTGATTTATCTAGGTAACGTGGATAAAAGCAATCACTGCTGTGGTTGGAAAATACTTTCCATAAATTTAAATGCGAGATTTCTGCACCATGTTCATTCAAGGTAAAAGACAAATTGATAATACAAACAGCGCAAATACTGAGGTACAATGTTTTGGTATGACACAACAACAAAACATTTCATTAATGCTACACGTCCCAGCACCCTATATCTATTTAATGAAGGACTTTGTCAAGTGATCCTGTATGAAGCATTCGCCAAAGTTGCCTGTTAACTAGCCTGGCCTTTTCAAAGTGATCAGGTTTCTTACCTCTTTCTTCTTCAGGATTGCTTTCTTCTGCAGCACTTTGACTGCATAGAACTTGTCATCACCTCGGTGGCGGGCCAACAGCACTTTGCCAAAACTGCCTTTACCAATGACCTTCAGGAAATTGAAGTCTGAGGGCTTGGCGGTGGGGTTGGAGGAAGGACCCAGATTTATCTGCTGGGATGGACTGGGCTGTAGTGGAGGAACATTAGATATGGTCAGACAATAACCAATTGCAATTCACACATATTTATATATATATATATATATATAAATGCATGTGTTCATACACACTTACCGGAGGAGAGGGATTAGCGTTCATCAGCTCAGCATCTTGCGGCGGTGTCAAGTTCAGGATGGACTGAACCTCTGGGCTGGAAGACGAAATAACATCCATGATTATTATAAACACTACCCTCAGTGTTATATAGTTTATCATGGAACCGAGCAATCATAAACATGAAGCAAAACAAACAACTAATCAGTCAACAACCATTAACAAGCTTTGTCAAGAGCTGCATGAGATTGAAATGAGCTGTTCACTGCAAATCAATGATTAATACTCACTGCTTGCATGCATAGGAGTTGGTGGCGAGCTTCTGAATAAAATCATTCAGTCCCATTCTCCTCTGTTTCATAAAGGCTGTGAGATGAGAGCGAGAGAGAGAGAGAGAGAGAGAGAGAGAGAGAGAGAGAGAGAGAGAGAGAGAGAGAGAGAGAGAGAGAGA
>JBBJLR010000139.1:25670099-25693175 GCA_037577145.1 Brachypetersius gabonensis
ACACACACACACACACACACACACACACACACACACACACACACACACACACACACACACACACACACACACGCGCGGTGGGAGAAAGGCAGTGGCTGGGTTCTCAGAGACATACTGTATCATGATTGACACTGCTGTGGTAACTGTGCATTGTTGTGGTCACCATGGTTACCCACCTGGTCCATCTTGTTGACAGCTACAGCGAGCTGTGTGACACCGAGCGATCGGACCAGGAGGGCATGCTCTCTTGTCTGCCCACCTGCTTCAAACCCAGCTTCAAACTCCCCCCGACTGGCATCTACCACCAGAACGGCTACATCTGCCTACAAACACACAGACCCACAAATTCTAAACCAAAATACACACACCCAACACATCCAGAAGTTTAAACAAACCCAATCTGTATTTCACTTTTTAAAAATAATAATCTAACGCTTTTAGTAGCGCTCAAACTTTCACACACAACTGCTTGCAAACTGGTGCTATACACTCATTCTCCAAACCAACCTCAGAGACTTCCATCAGCAGTTCTATACATCTACCAACATGAGTAGGACTGATGAAAACAGGTAAAATAATAATAATAATAAAATAACCAATATCAATTGATATAAGTTATTTGTTGAGCACATTGAAATAAACCCAACATAAAACAAAAAGTACCATTACTTTTGCACAAGACACATTACCCACCCTCTTAAGTAATACATAAATTGTTACAGTACATTACATTACACATAGGTGTGTTGGAGTAATGAAATAACATAACATGTCATGTGTCTTACACCCCTTGAAGTGCGTTCTCTGTAGAGAATGGGTACTTTTCACTTTTGAAAATTAACAAATGCTTGATTTCAAAGCATTACTCATTGTGTACAAGTCACTCAGAGGCTTGGGCCCTAATACATCTCTTTAAATATTTTGATGAATATAAACCTGGTAGGTCTCACAGATCTGCAGGAGCTGGCCAGCTAGTGGTGAGTTTAACCTAAACATGGTGAAATAGTGTCTAGCCACTTTGCTGCTCTCTGCTGGAACCAAAAGCTGCTAAAACTGCACATATCTCGTCCGCTGTCTTTTAAAAATCTGCACTTCTGTCACTTTTAATCTTTTTATTGATTTTCTGTGTACACTACGCATTAATTTTTTTCCTTCTAGTTCTGCTATTTTAATGCATAATATTTTTATTCTTTTCCTGTGAAACACACTGAACAACCTTTGTGTATGATAATTGTGTATCAAATTAAACAACACGAATAGGGAGGACAAAATTTGGCATACTGTGTAATGCAAAGTTCAATAGAAACAAGCTGCATAAGGATCTGTTGTAGCAACCTTTTAGTTTAAATCTACAAAAATCTTTTTTCATGAAAAACAAATTATTGAATTCTGCAAATGGCTTAGTCATTCAGAGATGATCAGATTAGTCAGAATTAACTCTCACCCAGACACCCACCCCAGTCGTACACCTGTCCTCACATGCACTTTCTTCCTAATGAACCCCCTTCTTAGTGCTTACACAGCCGCACAGCCACACACCCACACATTCAAAATGCCCACAGAGCCACTTTCTCTCTACAGAACACCTTACTCAGCAGTCGCTCGCAAGGAAGTGAGTAAATCCGGCCAGTAGATTGTGAGTAATTTCATTCATCCGCACAGCCGGTACTTAAACCCAAACATAAGGAACACACTCATATGTAGAGTTCTGGTGCTAGTGGCACCCTGATCCCACAGAACGTAGCTTTCATTGAGACTTTCAATAGCAAAATTTGCAGAGTCACTGAGCGCCTGTCTAACAGACTCAACTCAATGAAGACGGGGAGCTCATTTCTATACCTGTGCAGCTCCCGTGATCATGTTGGGAATGAAGTCTTTGTGTCCTGGCGCATCCATTAGGGTCACAACTTTGGAGTTGGTCTCAAATTTGGTCATGCCCACATCCATGGTCACTCCTCTGCTCGAAAGAGAGATGATATTCAGCACAGATTAGTCTTATAGACAAGATTGTGCGTAATCATGAAATGAATGAACTTATTGGCACTTTTCAACAAAGAGACACATGCATGTGATGAGTCACTCGAACCTGTCTCTTTCCTCTCCTGTCTCGTCTAATACCCATGCATAGGCAAAAGAGGCCTTCCCGGCCTTCTTTGCCTCCTGCTCGTATTTATGCATGGTCCGTTTATTCACGTTCCCCAACAAGTATAACAGATGTCCCATCAGAGTGCTCTTGCCTGCATCCACATGGCCTACGTTAACACACAATATATGTTAGTTAGCAATTATTAGGCCTTAATGCATACTATTATACGCACAATGTTCCCGTTACTCCAAATATTGCTCGTCACCAAGACGTTTCAATGGCTGAAGTTTGCTTTAATTTTCCACTACAGCTATAAGGATAATGTATCTAACAAGAGACAGAAGCTTGTCAATTAGCACAATGTAAACTACATGCCGGAACCTTCACACTTGCCTCAGAAATGCAGTTCCAAATAAGAACTGATTCGAAAATATCCGGTACTGGGTACTCACGCGGTTAACACTAGAATGGCGGCTAACTGGCTATACCTATAATAGCCTCAACATTTCTCTCAACCTGCTCAAACCTCCTCTAACTCTTCATCAAGGATGACAGACTTGTGGATGTAGTTCAGGCCACAGCATGATCTATAAAAATGAACAAAACTTTACTGCCACAGCTGTTCACACCACTAATTTAGACATTTTAGGACTGGTATTCAAGTAATTGGTCAAAATTTCAAAAACTGATTATAAATCAGATTCTGTTGTCTAAACAACAAAGTTTTGCCCAATTTTTGGCTCACAGTACGTCATACCATGCCCTAAACCACCATCACATCTGTGAAATGTTAAAGAATAGCTGGTTAACATAAGTTTTGAGGATGTATATATGGAAACAATTTGGGTCACTAATAACTTCGTGTTTGCTAGCCTCATAACTCCAGGTCTAAGGAAACAAAATTTGGATGCCCGAAATATTTTGTTAATAGGAACAAAGTTGGGGTAAGTGAAAACTGGCATAACATTTTTTTTTTTTTTAACTATTCCTTTAACAATCCAGTTTTAGGTAAAGTTTATGATTTAGGGTGGCAGTTTGCAGAATTAGTGATTAGTGAAGTATAAGTTTACATCACTTTTTAGCTACATTCGACTCATGGCTGAGGTGCAAAACTAAACAGACACTTTGTCTTGGCAAATCAAGTACAGTTGAGTAAATTAGATTTTTGTTAACTAATTTCTTTAACAGGTGTTTTTTTTTTACTATGTGCACGATAAATAACTAATGTACAGATAAACAAACAAATGGAGGACAAGTCACATGGATACCTATAACAACCAGGTTAAGAAGTGGTTTTCCCCCCTGCCTCTGCGCCAGTTCTGCCCGAATGTTCAGCTGTTGTTTACTCTTGCTAGCTGACCGTGGGGGGGCAGGGGTCACTGGGTCCTCCACCACACTTGCAGATTTAGATGGCATCTCCGGGGCACCTAACGTCACCACCTCAGGGCTTGGACCTCTGCGTACAGGAGTAACACCATTTTCCTCAGAGCTATTCAGAGACACAACAAAGCCAAAGTTACTACTGTTATTAAATTAATTTTGCTCATGTTCTTTTTTTCACCTAATAGCTAAAAATAGAGATTTAAATGCTAAGCTTAGTTTTACAATACAAGATTCAATCTCTGAGTTTTAGATGTGTTCATTTTCCAATAGTGTAAAAGCAGAATGGTGGTTATCAAACAAGTTTACATAGTTAAAATATTACACAATTTAGAGAAACATGTCCCATTAAGCATAAATACTTAAACACTAAACACACTCATAAAAACATATGCTCAATCAACATATACAATTTGCTAATGTCAATCTTATGTGCTAAATTACTTCATTATATTAAAAATCTACAATGTGAAAGTCTTAACATGTGAAAAATCACTTCTTAAGTCAATATTTCTGATCTACTCCTGATCTCTATCACATGGAACATCACACTCAACCACTATTTGTGTTACCAGTAATTCACTTCACTGTAAGTTACTCATCTATTGTATTCATACCCCAGCATTTGTCTTTATAGCATAATGTATTTCATATTCAGTTTTTCCTCTAGTTTTTATTGGATTTATTTAGACTTTATATTTTATACTGTTCTTGTCTCCATCACTGTGGTTCTGTGCAGTCGTAATGTAAGAAATTTCCTCTGGGAATTATAAAGTGTTCTGACTGTGATTCTGATGCTGGTAAACATAATACTACCGTAGAGTCAAGCCTCTGTTAAGTCCAACACTGGTTTCTTTTGTTAGTACATGACTGAACTGAGGACTCTTCTCATAATGTATAGGGGTCAAACAAAAAGACTTCATTCCATTCTCAGGACACTGTTCCTTTTAGGATGATTCGGACGAGAGTTAAACCCATTACAAGAACTTCATACTGTTAATGTTGATAAAGCAATACTGGTTTGTACATCACACTTCAGCTGAGGCTGCAACTGTATTGTTAACAAGGCTGTTCACTTATATGATACATACTAAAGAACTTGCTGTCCACTGGCATAGAAATATGCCACAAATGCATAGACAGGCAATGCTATGTAGCTGTTACCATTTTCTAGTGATAAGGAAACAAGGACTGAATGAACAAACTGGCTTTTCAACAACAAAACAAGCTATGCTGCCAACAATGTGTAGCTGTTTGAAATGTTCTACTTCATGTACACATTTTAAAATAAGTGTATAGTACAGTATATACTGTATAGTATAGTACAGGATAATACTATTGTCCTTTATAACTGTTGGAACAAACACTGCTCAAGACTAATATAAAAGATTCAATGAAATTTTTTACAGTATTTTTCTTTCCGGGTCTTATGTGAGTGCACGATAAAGCTGACCCACCTGCAAAACCCCAACACTGTTTACACCCCCTACTTTTCCCCTATGGGTGTGGTCTGTGGTTTAAGGTGTGGAGGTGATAGCCTGCGGGTTTGTGTGCGAGTGCGTGTGCTCATCTGAATAATCTATAAGCAGCAGCCACTCCTGTGGGTTTAATGCAAAGTGAGCAGACAAACACATTGTCCTGCTTATGCCACTAAAAGAGCAACTATGAGTATGAAAGAGTTGAAAAAACATTTACGCTTTTTCTGTCTTCAGAGAGAAGTAGAATGTAAAACTAAGTTCAGGAGGCATTATTAAGCCACATGCTGTAACCACTGTTATACTGTGAGTGACCAAAAAAACCCAACATAAAACAAAATGTGCTTCTGGTATATGAAAAAATAGCTTAATTCATCCAACTGATTTTATACTGAATTTATTTAAAATCTAAATCTTACCTAAATCTTCCTCACCTTAAGGTAATTAAATAGAGTATTTTCTCCAGTCTATAAAATGTCTATATGGAAAATAAGCTGCAGCACATTGCTGTATGTATTCCTGTATGTTGAATGTTTTAGAATTCAGCACAATGTAGATGAGCCAGTCAGAAAGGAGTCATTTACATGTTCCAGTTTTAAAAAGGCATAGTAACAAGAAACATAAGGCAGGGCTTATAGAGTTATTTATTTATGTAAAAACATGGCAAACATGACATAAGGGGTCAAACAAAGAAAAATGTGAGCTAAGGGCCCTTTAAATGGAGCACCTTACTAACCTTGGCACATCAAAGCCCATAGTCTGCTTCTTGCCGGAGACGGTCATCCGTGCCACCTTAGGAACTACCTCGGACTCCAGACGACTCTCAGGAGCCTCGCGGGGTTTCGCTATATCACAGAAAAACACTACGCGTCAACAGACTCATACAAAACTCATAAGAGGCATCAGTCGGTGTACACTTGACACTCCAATGCCTTTTACATGGACTCTTATTCCATGTCAGTATATCAGTGTCTGCCTGAGGCAATGGAAAGTACTCTCGATTTTGAAGTTTTCCCAGCATTCACGTCAACGTACGTAAAGACATGAAATGAGCAGTTTTGTGTATTTCAACTTTTTGAGTCATGCATTCCTTACATCTCAGCAAAATGACAAACGGCATGTAATTAAGAGACACAAAATGAGTGGTCAAAGTTACGTACGAGCACTGCTCATGAATGGTTACTACAGAAGGAAAAATTATCCGATGGCTCAGGGATCATTCAGAAAGAGGATCCACAAATAGATTGATTAGTGTGATCGTAGTAACATACTGCATAAATATAGCGGCTTAATTTCTAAGACAGCTTTGGGAATGTCCAAAAGTCTACTTGGTGCACTTATGATAAAGGGTCCATGCATTAACAATTTTGTGTGGAGTGCATAAGATCATTTATCCGTCTCTTTATCTTTGGACTTTTGATTACAACCAAATCCATATTTCATCACTGATGTAAAAAAAACCTTCTGGATCCTTTTTACTGGTTTATTCACCATGTTCACAAAAAGCACAGTGCAGCTGCCATTATTAAACATTATAAAGACCCATGTTTTGATATGTTTATTATCCAGTTCGAGGCAAATGTTTCAGTAGGTTCCAGGCGGGTTTTTTTTTTTTTAAAAACACATGGTCAGGTCTAGAAATGTTTTTGATGTACTGTCTTTAGTTTCACTCACTTACTGAAATTTGTGAGTCATGAGCTACACAGACCAAAATGAACAGGGGAAAGGATGAGAGACAGAGAGCATTTCCCTCTAAGGTAACTGGGCTTTCTTGCTTGTCGTGTCATAACAGTACTGCCGAGTCAGTTTTCAGAGCCACAGCCAGTCATCTCTCTCTGAGCCGCTGGCGCTCTGGCCAGGAAAGTGTTAACTGTGCCCGCGTCAACAACAGTTACGCACTGAGTGTGCACCAATGGCATAATAGCATCCTCATGCAGAAGCTTTCAAAAAGATGAACATACATACATACACATACACACACCTCATCTGGATGACTGCAGATAAAAAAGCTGACCACATCACACTCGCGCGCACTCTCTCTCACACACACACACACACACACACACACACTCACTCGACCTGGAAAGAAACATAACTAGTCAGTTCTGAAACTTCCTCTATCACGATTCTTGAGAACTCAGACACTTCACAACGTGTGAAATGATTCAAAGCATTATGTAAGGTCAAATTAGCCTAAAGATAGTCAAAAGTTCTTTCCTTGTTTTTGAGCAAAGCAGCCTGCCCATTTCCTGGTGCCTAGGACTAAAGCTTCAAGGATTCATCTAAACTATAAAGAGTACTGGCCAAGGACGTAAGCTCTTGGCTTTAAAATGTCAAAGTACATACTTACGCACTCTAACCAAGGTGGTTTATTACAAATGCGGTTTACAGCTTTACTTACTACGTGCTACTAAGAGCAGAGTGACTGAAAATGCCCTTAGAAAAACTGGCATTTTTGCATATCTATAACAAACAGTGCTGATTATCACTGCATTTTTCTGGAATTATTGCTCAAATCTGGCAAAGGACAGCTTCCACCTTGTTCTTCTCTGCCTACCTATACCAGTTCTTAGTGCAGAAATGCTTAAATGCATTGTGACCTTTTCACCAATCAACACATCTTGTAGCTCAGGTTGGGACAGATCAGACTGCGTGATCCTGTTTCTTGGGTAAACTAAATTGTTGTCACATGTGAACTCAGCACAGTACAGCAGACAGTATGAACAATGTGAAATTCTTTCTCTGCCACCAATGAGGGTTGGCAAGGGAGCAGTGTGTGGGGATGGTGCCTTGTTGAAGGAAACCTCAGTAATGACAGTGCTGGGATTCAGGCCCACAACCTTTTAAATTTCAGGGCAAACTCCCTAACCACTAGACCACCAGCTGTCCTAATGAGTAGGGTCAGAATTGGAAACAATTCTCAGGCTGTATTGAAGTTCAAACGAAAACAGCCTAGTAATATCTGAACAAATACATGGACTTGGATAAGAAGTCCCTCACTGATGCGAGTAGGCAGACAATGTCTGTAAAAGGACTAGAGATGGCTTCAAAAAGAGCGGAGCAATGCCATGAACAGGGGTATCCAATCTTTTCCTCGTAGGGCTTGAGTGGCTGCAGGTCCCACCACATTCCACTAGTTTGTTCGATTAGTCCCAGGCCTCAAACAACAGATCACGAAAACTTCGGCTTTGGTGGAATGAAAATCTGCCATGACACTGCATGACTCCAGGTAACTGGACTCCCTGCCACAACAGAACTACTTTTTAGTTCTCAAAATAATATTTTTATATTTTTTTAAAAGAACAATTCTTGTAAGACATGTAAATGTGAAGAATCTTAGAGTGTGAGTAATATTCATCCTGCACTAATAAAAGGTTTTCACAAGAAGGGTACATCCAGGCCATGAATAAATTACAGATCCAATAAAAAAAAAACAAAAAAAACAGCTAGATCAGATAAGAGGGAAAAAAAATCTCTTAACAAATCTGTTTTGAAATATCACAGAATTGTTCATAGCAAATGTGATGACACAAGTACATGAGCACCTTAAGGACAATTAGCTAGAACAATTCAGCAATGCATGTGTTGCTTCCCTTGCTTTTATGTCTGCTGTGGAGAGGAATAAGTCTAATTTAGTCTAATTAGGTTTTGTAGTTTTATTTCACACATTATTTGTTAAGGGTCTAATTGTCAACAAAGGGGTTCTGACCTAAAACATTTTGGTCCCCCAAGGAACAAACAACGTAAATGAACACTAGGTCCCTGGGGCTGTATTACAGAAACTTCCTATCTTAGGTATTAAGTTAAGACAGTTTAAGATAGGATTGTTTTCAATTTGGTATTACATAAGCAAATCCTAACTGAATTTAGGATTTTATCTCGAGTTAGAAATCCTAAATAAGCAATCTAAAATCAATGATCGACTTTTATGTCGGTTACCTTGCAACTAATGCAACATGTCATCTCGCAAAGTAAATGTTACCTGCTGCCACTGTAACTTTAAGAGGCTACAGTCCGTAACATTCTATCTTCAGTACGATCTTCAAAATATCGATGTTAAACAACGTTGTGCTCTGAACTTTAAGCCAGATGAACCAGTCAATACTTGGTCAACACTTACTCTCTCACACACACTTAGCTTTGAAAATCACCTTTAGTGCAAAAACAAAGCACAAGTGGTATATGATCTGGTTTTATATATACTTAGTCTGTGCTTAAGCATTTTGAATTATTTGCGTACTACTGACAGCCACCCACCAAAAACAAAAAAAGAAAGTTTGCAGAACCACAGAGTAAGGTATTCCTAGTGACATTTGCCCCCACGCCCATGCCCAAGCACTATCCGCATGCACACACATACAAACCCAGCAAACCAACCTTTATCTCTCCAACACACACTCAAACACCTGACTCTGCAGGCACAGCCACAAGGCCAGGAAGTTCTGTGGGGGGTAGAGATAATCCTTCACCTGCATGCGCACACACTCGCGGTCACACACACACAGTTTGCCACACCTACAAGTACCCTACAAATACACACCAATAAGTGTAGGCAGACATTAAACACACATCAGACACCTACATCTTAATAGCACTATATAGCATCTCTATGAGTATGACAACCATTCCATGCCAGTGTCTGTTAAATTCCTACACAAGCACCTCATTCTGTTTTATGAGGTACTGACTACTGATCAACTGAATCAAATCTTATTCAGTTGAAAAAGTATTTTTAAGAAAAGTGCCATTATCAACACTCTTCTCTGGAAGAGTGACCAGTTTGAGGGCAAAACACTACTAGAAGATTGTCAAAGGTAATTACTGACATTTTTTTTTAGAGTGAACAAGAGATTTGTTTTCTTTTCATTATTCAAGTTCCGTAAACAATGCATCATTTCTCTTGACTTGATGTTTTGTCATTTCCTTTAAAATGATGCTTTAAATAATATATTTATTTGGAAATGATGAATATTGTCAACAGTTCTTAAAAACAAAGGCATAGCTTAGTTCAAAATAAAGATAAAACTTGAGAAACTAAATATTTTGCAGTGGTCTTATTTTTTTCCCAGAGCAGTACAGCCTTTTCACAAATGTTCTCAAAAAGCTATTAGAGTAAGCCTGTGTGAGTAAGCATAATGTAATAAGAATCTCATTTATTCATTTTGACAAAAAGCAAGCAGTAAAAAGCATCAGGATTTCTTTTTTTCTAAAAAGCAGTCAATATTTTGTGAGCAGGTTAAAAGAACTAAGGTTTGGATCCAGGTTTCTGCTCAGTCCACCCATTCAGTGGGTGAATGAATAAAATTCCACAATAAACACACCTAATTTAATCCCAGGTATTTACCAGGTATTTGATGGAGCAGCAAGTAAAACTGGGTTTCAATGAGGAAAGAAATCTGGAAATGGTCAAGTGAACACTTTGCCACACATAAAACCACCATTTACTGTATTAATGTTGTTTGAATTTGTTTTAATGTAAGAGTTTTAACACTAACTTAACACTACTGCCCAGTAGTAAACAGCTTTTAAGCATAATTGTCTGAGGTGCCTAACACTTTTGCACAGTACTGTATATTTTCTGATTCTGATTATGCTGTGTAGTGTGCCAAGACAAGGCCCAGAGTCAAATAAAGGATTTTTTTTATCTTAACTTCAACCATGCTAAAGTCGCAATAGGTTTTAAAGAGTTTAAAAAGTGAACAAACAATCTAAGCATCAGCCCAAACACAGGGAGATTGTTTAATCTCTGGCTGACATAAAGGAGTTAAATTAATTAGCCCTCACTAAGCGGCCCAATGACATTTCATTAGCAGTAAAACTATGTGGTGATACTTAACATGTCAAAGTATAGCCTTCATCCTCACAGCTTGGTAGCACCATGTGATGTGAAGAACTAACTTGAGGAGAAAGGAGGTTTTTTTTAAATAGTGGGGGGCATAGATTATTTTTTTAATCTAGAGTAATCTCACTGTAATCTTGGAATTAATCTAGATTAATCTAGATTAAAATGGCTCATTTGAATTCTGCCGAAGGTCTGAAGCCCCCCCAAAATGATCCCAAGCCACCCTAAATATATAGTCATTATTCTACTATTTTTAAATTATATATCCAAACATTTCATACAAGATATCACTGAGTGCAGATATGCACTTTACAAATATAAACAAGACTGAATTGAAATAAAAAAATAAGTCTAGATATCATTATTGAATTAAAATGATGTGCTGGCTGTTACTGTAGGTAGCAAGCGGGCATTAGGACCCAGGCGAAGCTACGTGGCGCTGCTTGTTAGTGAGTAGCAACCGGAGCCCGTTTCGTAATATTTCTCTGGTAGCGCCGTTTGTACTCGGTTCAACAGAACAATAGTATGAGTGTCCACAACTGTTCACTGCTTAACTTTACTTGTTTCCTTAAGTGAAACGAAAGGTTTGGTGAAAGGTTTTTAACCCTCTATACATGCTAATTCCTTCCTACAACCCTGGGGGTTAAGGCTAAGCCCCCCTTGTCTTTCCGTCCTAGTGTTATCCTTGTATCCTTGTGTTTAGGCAAACACCGGCTCGAAGACTCGTTCTCGCCCCCTACAGTGCAGTTCGGCTAGGTATACAGCCGCGCTAAAATATCAAGGTGAAAGTCATCATAGCTTGCGTAGTATAGACCCTGCTCCCAACCCAACTTTATGAATAGATTAACGGCGATATATTTTTTATCGCCCGATAAGAAGCTCACGATAATGCAGCACATTAACGCGGATAACGGCCCACCACTAAAAAAAATATATAAATACATTATTGCTGCAGCACACAACTGCTAAAAATCCGTTTAATGCATGATGCTGTTCTTCGGTTGACACTGCAGGTTTCATTAACGGCAAGTGGAACATTCCTGAGTCATACTGGTCTTTTTCCTTCATTACCTTTTAGCAGCCTGTGGGACACTTATACTATCAAAGTATCAAAGCAAACATTTTAGCTCTCAATTTATAGAGAAATAGTCCAAACAAATTTGTCACAAGAGAAGAAATATTCTCTCCCTCTCCTACACTCTCGTCGCGACACACCCACACTCAGCAGGATATGTAAATGCACTCTTCCTAGGAAAACGGATCCAGGCCTAGTCAAACAACAGAGACCTGATCCGGCCTAATCTTTTCAGTTCATCATTTTTTTCCAATCTGTCAGTTACTCACCATCTCATTGTAGAAGGGTGAGAAGTAAAACACAATACCTGCAGTTTTAGCTACAGAAAGAACGAGACAGAGAGAGAACGCTCAATACATTACAAAATTAAATACAACCACACCCCAGGACTGTCGTTCTGGGAGCACATCACTTATTACAGTTAATTCCCCTACTCTCTCAAAGTCAAACTTCACCTGTTCATATTCATAAATAACAACTGATTTATTAAATAAGTCTTAAGCATATGGACTGTAAAAACAAGCTCTCAGTATACGGGGCTAAATAAACTACACCGGTGTCTGTGTGGTCCAGGAGGGGGAGTTGTCGCCTCAGTAGTTCCACAAAGGAAAATGGGCCTACAAGAGGAAAAAATACTCCTCTTTTTTTTTTTTTTAACAAAAACAACATGCATCTTTTCCCCATCTGCCACATGTTGATACATCCTTATTTTCCATGTCAGTTCAATTTTCATGAGTGCACCACCACCTCAGAACAGTGGGGGAATCCCCAAACTCACCATACAGATATCCTCACTCACCACACACACCCCTAAGCTTGAACATACAATTATCAGTAACAACATTCAAATCAGTCATTACTCAATAAAATTTTATTGATTGTTCATATTTAAAGACCAATAAAAATAACTGTACATACTGCTAACATGTCTAATGAAAATAAAATGTTATGCTACTGGTTGCCACTGGCTTGCATTAACTGTCAGTAATATTAGCATGCTCAAACTATTTTAATTCAATTTCAGTTAGTAATCTTGTTATTTAGCTATTAATCTTAAGAGTCATTACTCAGCACCTACTATAATTTACCAGCTATGATGAACCTACGTTACGTCGTTCAGTACTGAGAAACTGAAGTATGGTCCTTCATATGGACTTCTGGGGTTCGCAAGGTTAAGATGCATCTCGGGACTTTGCCGTGACAAACATGTGCAATCCCCGGCATCAATGTAAAGAAATAGGTTCTGATTTCACACCACCTTCAATTAATTTACAAACTCTAAGAGCAAAAGAGGGAGAGAGAGTGGTTAATGACTGCAAATGAATGGTGGCATGTGTGGTCTGCAGAACAGGTCATTAAGCTCTCTCTGCCTTTCAGCTTCTCTGCCTGCCACTTTCTATGACCAATTTATAGAACTTTGCACCGCCTCAGAGCATGACATATTTTAGCAAAACCCACAAAGTGCAAAAACACAGAGAAATGCAGCAACAGAGGGCCAGCTGTGAGAGTCACTTTTTCCTGTGTAGGTGGCTAGAACAGACAGCGAGAGAAAGAAAAAAGGGATGGAGGAGAAACTAAGGTGGTCAGATGGCATGAAGATAGTGTGAATAGAGCAAGAGAGTAAAAGAAAAAGAAAAGGAAAGGAAGAGAAACAGACTGAAACAGACTGATCATGTAACAGGGTCCAACAGCAGTTCCTGTTTTCACCCACGACTGTTTCAGCACAGAAAGAGTTAACCAACATGTACCATGCATACTCTTGTCTAAAATCTAATATTTAAAGACTTTATCAACTTACACAACTGCTTTGAGGGGGGGGGCATGTCTCATCTACTTTTATGTCAGAGCTAGATGCAGAAGAACTGTGGAACCCGTACTTAGCCCTGAGGAACCCCAAACACTACAAATTTCTATTTGCTCCCTCAAATACATTAGCAAGCAATTCATGAACTGAGGTTTATCAGCGGTAAAGGGTGTGTGTTTGTATGAGTTTTTCTAGACTTGGGCTTCAGACTGAAAAGCATAAGGATTATCCAGAAGAAGAATTTTGCTCAATTGCTTGTATTAACATCAGTTAACAAGCACTCCCAAAACCTCTGCACACCATTCATGCACAAAACTCAAACTGGCCTGGTCTTTAGCTAATGCAGGGTACTGGCCATGCTAAGGCTTTTGAACCTTCCACCACCTTCTTCTCAACATTCCTTCCAAAATAAAGTCCACCTTAAGAAGTTGGCAGCAATTGTCACATTACAAGCCTTTACTAGTCTGTGGAAAACTGGAACTTCAAAACATGTAGAAAAAGTACTAAATTGGGACAAAATTATCGATATATTAATACTATCTAACACCAGTTACAGCAACATTCTGTATGAACAATGCCTAGGGCCATTTCTCAGTTTTACAGAAAAAAAAAGGAAAAACAAAAGATTTTTTTAAAAAACATCAACACTAAAGCTGTCTTACAACACAGCTCACAGCTGTTTAGAGCATTTTCCAAGTTTGTTCTCTCTTTTTAATGTTCGGAGCTCTGACCAGAAGCAGAAGCCTTAAACTCCTCCACACACTCTCAATACAATCCTCAGTTGTGAGTCAGGAATGAACTTTTTAGCAGTGTTTGAACACCATAATTACGAGTCACATACCATTTTTCACCTATAAAAAATGACTGTGTGAAAAGACCATACGACAATGAAACATTAAGAATGAAAAATACTGCTTCTGATGGAGTTTAACCCATATAGCCACATGACCACTCATTGCAGGACTGAAGGTTCAGATCACAGACTGCAGCTAATGCTACTTTTGGTAAAGAACAGCAAACTCAAAGCATTAATAAATTGGTAAGTGAGCCCAGACCTATTAGAATTTACACTATTTACACAGAGGCACAAAAACAAGAATATAACAAATAACTAATAATCTGTACTAAATGCAGCATATAAACAATGTGCTTTGTAAACAAACTATACACTATATAAACAATAAGCTGTGGTCAGATGTGTAATGGATTTTTCACATATTTCTGTGATATGATTACAAAAAGGTAAAACTTAGGTTTGCCACAGTTTTAGGACAGAGTAGCGTCAATGACATCCTTATAAATGACTAGTCGATATTACTGACCTGCAGATTTACTTTAATGTATGAAACTCCTGCCAATAAAGCACAGATATTTAGTAGCCTGTTTTGTTTTGTAACAGACTTTTGGAAAAAATGACAACACGAAATGTTCTATTAAATGTTTGCAGTAAATAATTATACTGTTTGAAATTGAGCCTCTGTTTTAGAAATATTTTGCAATTGAAAATAAAAGAGTCAGTAAAACTGTTCAAAGCCATTATAGTATAAACAATCTCTCTCTGTGAAAATTTATGGGCCTGCATTACCGATTATTTCTATTTTTATCTCCCAAACATCAGTATCGGTCACAAAACTTTCATATCGGTCAGGTAGTAAAGCAGGGTTCCATGTAATGATACTACCAGTACAGAAAAACAGAAAAGAAACTCGGCAGATGAAGTGTTTGTTCAGTGTGGTGAATATGTGGGGAGGGGGACAAAAGCTGAAGCCGAAGAACATCTACAGCTGTGGTTGGTCATGTACCACAGCAAACGCAAGAAAACATTATGTCTTATGTACCACGCTGTGGGTGTGTTTACACCTCAACGCGACCTACAGAAACACATTCTCAGCTTATAAAACACATTTACAAATAAGTGATAAACATCACAAACTAACACACCCATCAAAGTTAACACATTAACATGCTTACACACACAGCCTCATTTAACCCCTCCACCCAACCAGACCCACCCATGCAGTCACACATAAGAATCTCAGTATATGAAACAGGCAAATCTTTATTTCATTATATACACCATCCTCAGGCCTACGCCCACATCAATCAAAATCATTCTCAGTTGTACATCAATGCTTTAAAAACAGATTAAAATGATCACAGATCATATTTTGCAGGAAATCATTCAAAATCAGTGTTTTACCTCTTTAAAAGTAAGAAGAATTAGCTGCACAAGATAGTATATCTTATCTGTTTCTGTGTGTTTGAGTGCATGTGCACAGATCATTTAAAGGGGGGAAAAAATCCAGGTGTCCCCAAACCCCAATGTCTGCAACTCCCTTTACTCTCTTTTTTTTGTCTCTTTCTTTCTGTGTCTGTGGTAAACCAGAAAGGCTCTTGACATCAAATTGCTGCAAAACAGCTGTGGAGAAACACATTCTTTCTGTCTTCCCCCAATTTGTCTCTTTCCACACTTAGTAAGGGACCATAATAACAGAATGAGAAAAGGGCAATAAAAGTCATATCCACTGAGTACAAAAATATATGTTCAGTCAACTATAAAAATAGTAAATCTGATTATTATAAACTATAAGGAAACAAAAAAATAAGAGTATATCAATATTGGTTTAAAAGTAATGCTGCCCTGGGAATAATACAGTAATCTCTACATGCTCAGTTCAGTGGTCTGTGGTTACTTGGTACATTTTGAAGATCCCTCAATAAAAAAAAAAAAGAATACTGGGTTATCAAACTTTTTAAAAATTTTAAACAAGCACCACTTGAGCCCATGTTATAGTTCTATGCTTGTTTAGGTTTATACCTGCTTGTTTGAGTTGAAATCATACTCCTGACAGTTTTTAAATTATTTCTGCCAAACCAAGAAGCATCAGTGGACTTTAAAACAAAAGCAAAGGCGAAATGTTAAGCGCAACGTTGCACAATAAATTCGGTCTAGTTTAAGAAAACAGGTAAAAGTACTAAAGTTTTTGGGGTAGCAAAATGCCCTACTCTCTTGTAAACGCCTTCTTTTGGTTCTCTTTGACTATATCATCAGGAGACGGTGTGTCAAAAGTGAATGGAGTAATGTGATAGAGAGGTGGACCCTGTACTCTTTCTTTCACTCTTGCCATCTGCCGACTGTAAAGGAAAGCCTTGTGGACTGTCCCAGCATGTTGGCTCCTCTTCTTCTGCATCCGCACGCACAGTGTCAGGGCGAACACAGATGGTTTAGCAAAAATGCTACATGTGTTACGACTTGACAAATTGTGAATGGGGTGCAATGAGACTGGAGGGCACTTCTCAGATTGATGCAGAGGAACAGGTGATGTTTGTGACATCAGCACACTTAAATCAATGTTTGTAGAAAGAGGCTTATGACTCTGAGGAGACTTTTTACTCTTTTTGCTCTCGTTTCTGCCCATCTGAGGGATGGATAATGCCGGGTTCTCTGATGTTTTTGGAGACTGGGTTTGTGATAAGAGATCTGACAAAGACGGCATTGCAGAAAAGCCAGGAGGAACAGCAGCAGGAGGAGGTTTTGCGGGAGAGTGGGCATCCAAACCACTGAGACTGAAAGTGTTGGGTGGGGTTTGAACTGTGCTGGCAAACCTTACAGTTTTTGGATTCACTGTGAGTGTGCAGCATGTGTTTTCTGGACTTGGCACTGCACTGAAGTGGCCAGGTCTGCTGCTTTGATGCTCTTGAATCAGCTCAGCCAAAGAGGGGCTTCCCTCTTGACCTCTGTTACCAGAACCTTTAGAAACCTTGCTCATTTCCACTGGCTTGCTGGACTGTAGAACATTGCTTAGACTGCCTAATGGGCCGTTAAATGGCATAGGCACCTTAGGGTCCTGCAGAGAGAGTGTACCCAAAGAGCAGGACAAAAAGGTGGAGGCAGGGCTTCTGGATAGGTTTCCAGGAGAAGTGCCGAAACCCATAGGAAATCCAGAAGAAAGAGATACAGCAGGGCCCAGAGTTAGACCTGTTGTTGGAAAAGTACTTTGGCCAAGACTAGAGAACAAAGAGGTTTTGGAGGAATCAGTGTTGACAGAAATAGGGACAGAGATGTTTTGACCAGGACCAGTGGTGGGTAGAGTACCTGCACACTTATGCTCATGTTCAGCCATCAACTTAGCCAAAGAACTCTGGCAAGTAGGTTTTAGTTGACCAATATCACCCCCTGAGCCCTGAGTTAATGTACCCTTCACCAAGCCTGTGGGTAAACTGCCAAGGGCAGGGCCAGAACCAGTGACCTCCTTTGTCTGAGACTGGGCTAAGAGATCACTGAGGTTTAATGAAAACGCTGCAGTAGGAGCGGACAGTGTGCAAGTTGAGGCTGTGTTTGTAATCATATTAGTGCTGCTGTTTGAGTTGTGAGATAAGGCTCCTTACCTTACGAGGGCCAAATGCAGTCAGAAAGAACCAGGGTAAGAAGATGGAAGGTGCAAGATGATGATTGGCAAGGCACCGCCCAAGGCCCAGGCAATTGTTAAAATCAGACAGACAGAGAGAAAGGCAATACGTCACTATTTGTTGATTAAAGCCCAATGTCAAGATCAGATCAAGTACCTTGCAATCAGTTCAATCAGTTCAGTTGAAACCAAAACCTTGCAATCAGTTCAAAAAGCCATTACAACTTGTATATAAGCACTCAAATCATTTTTGTGGGTGTCACAGAAGGACAAAAACCACACCTGCAGGTTGTCACCTTAAGTTTACACCTTAAAACTGAATCTATTATTGTATTTAACTTAGTAATTTTGAGTGTTGAAAGGGACAGGCAATGAAAATGAGTATAAATACAATAACATACTGTTTACAGAAAAAATTTAATTTCTATTAAAGTTTGAAACTAATTTCACTTTTGAAACTGCTACAAAGCTAAAAGCTTTAGGTCTGCCCTTTTTTGGAAAAACCCTGGAGTTCGGAGAGGTCCACTGAGACATGACCCCAGCCCTGCTGTGAGGCTGACTAGGCGTGTGTACCTTTCTGTGGTGGGGGAACTGTGGTGAGCTCCAGTGGCGCATTGGTTTTGGGTGCAGTTGTTTTCTGCACGCTGCTACTTTCAGTGGACAAAATGGAGTCCAGGGCTCGATGAGGATCACAGTCGTACTTCAGGGCGGCCTCAGTCAAGGTAGAGTCAGGAACTGAATCTCCGAGCACCGTTCTCATCTGGTCCAAACACGAATACAACTGACCTGTGCAGACAAAGAGATTTTATCTCGTGCAAATACAAAACAAATAGCTTTAAATAACTATCTACACAAACATTCATTGCTTCCTATACAGCAGGTCTTTTTTAATTACTTTTTTTATTATCATTTAAAAAACAGACAAACAAACAAATAACTGCCATACTTTCGGGGTAGGAAAACAAAAAACACACATGGCTAAAAACATGCAGAGCTTTTTGATTAAAAACAGCCTTCTGTTAATATAAAGCTTTTCAAAAAATATTGCTAGTTACTAAATCTTTACAATTTCCCCCCCAACCACCACAGCCAACAAAACCACGATTGACGACTAAAGTTTCAAGGTTTTTTTTTTTACTTTGCACTAGAGCTACAAGGCTACTGTTGTAGGGAATGTAAGAATCAGAAAGCTTTATTGATCCTGCAGGAAATTACTTATGACTGCAAAAGCACACAGAGGCACAGAGACAAGAACAATGTAAAATATAGTCTATACAAAACTCTAAATAAAAAAAAACCTCAAAATGCAACAGGAGTTAAAGGAAGACTGCAGGTGACACATCCTTCTATTATAAGTCGTACAGCTTCTCTGAAGAGCGTAAGAATACATTGACCAATAAAATGATGTTAAATTGTCTTTTCTAAGAATTTTCCTTTTTTTTTTTTTTACTGCAGACAGATGCACACATCCTAATACTAGTAGAAACTGCATAAATACCTTGCTCAAGAGGATTGAGCATATCTGTGAGGGAGGGTGAGGTTGGCATCTCCTCTTCTTCATGTTCCTCCTCCTCCAGCGGTTCTACTTGCCGTGTCTGCCTTGAGTCCTGACGCGAGTAAATAAACTGAGCAGCTGTGGAATCAAGAAAACCCACACACATCAGCAGGGACTAACCGAGTCATGATAGGAATCACAATCTCAATATGCAGCAGTAAAATCACAATACTGATATTTTGCCCATATTGTGCAGCTCAAAAAACAGGGCTAAAATATAGACATAGCAGTTGGTGTGAGAGAGGAAGATGCAGGAGATAGAAGGAAACTGAGACTTGTAGGAAGTTGATCCGCTGTGGCAGCCCCTAAGCAGGAGCAGCCTGAAGATGATTACTTTTCAAGTTCCTCAGAGCAAACTCTAGACACAAAAGCCTGGCTTGGCTGGTGGATTGCTGTTGCCCATTTGAATTTTTGGTCCATCAATTATTTTACAGATTTACAGAGCAGCCCTGACAGAGTATGTAGCACATTTGGGGAAATAGAGTAAAGTGGCCCCTTACAATCACGTGTGAACACAGCACAACATGCAGTTTGAAAAATGTAGACTTCTTTCTCTGCATTTAACCCATTCAGCAAGTGAAGCAGTTGGCTGCCACCAACATGGCACACCCTGGGAGCAGAGTTGATGATGGTACCTTGCTCAAAGGGGACCTAAGTGGTGCCACTAGCAGTCCTGGGATTAAAACCCACGACCTTTTGATCGCAGGGGCAACTCTCTAACCACTAGGCCACCAGGTGCCCCAAATAAACGAGATATAAACAAACACTAGATAGGACATGTGGACACACTCATGCAATTGTAATGTCCACAATCACAGCAGTACCAACCCGTGGCGGGTGAGATGCAGTAGTCATCGTCCACAGACTGTCCGTAGATGTCATCATCCTCAAAATCTGTGAAAGGGACACACACCAGAAAGAGGACAGTTGCGTTGACACCGGAGTCGGCGACGTGGCCAGTGCTGCTCGACTTGGTGCTCACCTAACCTGCCTGACCACGACGTCCAACCCTCCCAATTTAAGTTTCATTTATCAACACCTTACGAATCACACAAAACAACAATATTGAATCTGGCAGCTGACTAACTGGCTAACTTTAGCCTCAAAACACAACAAACATGAAGCTAAGTTGTTAGCATTAGCAGTCAGTCCTACTGACCATATGTTGACCAACAAACAGACGTCTCGTCCTTATGTTTTCTATGACACACAAAAGCAACCTGAGGTCATTATTGTATGTTCACTAGATATAAAAGTCAGGAAAATGTCTTAAATTATCACGCCGTGCTCTTGTTAGCGTTTAATTTGCTAGCCGTGCTAACTGTGCTAAGCTACGAAAGTCGAGTGCTGAGACCACGACAGGCAAACACAGTCTACCTTCGTCGTAGTTATAACCTCGGACATTCCTATGGCGAGACATGTTTGTGTAGGTTTTTCAGGTTTTAGGCTCTTTTAACTGTTCGTTAGCAAAACTTCAGACTGGTGCGTCTCACTCCACTGCAGCCATGTCTCCGCAGCGAAGCGGCAGTGCGCGCATGCGCACTAAACTTTCTACTATATCATTGGAATAAAAGTCACTTTATTCAAGGCAAGTTTATTTCTGAACCCCATTATCACACACAGGGATCTTTCAGTGTGCTTTACATGAATGCACAACAGTTTTAATAAATCAGTAAACAAAAAACAGTGTGAAAAAATGTTAGAATATAAATAAAAGAATATTTAAAATGGGATAGAAGCAAAGAGAGGTAATGAAGAGAGTGAAGGGTGGAAGATGGGGAAGAGTAGCAGGAGAGATTTGTGATAAGCAGCTGCCAGCAAAAGTGAATGAGAAGGTAGTGAGATGGTAGTGAGACCAGCTATGTGTCTGGGTTGATGGTTTGGAGACAGTGTTACTGGTGAAAAGACAGAGCTGGAGGTGACGGAGCAGAACATTTTACGAAACAAGGTGATCCGTTTTGAAATGCTTTATATTCTGTGCAATTTAGCAGGAATACATACATATATACTCAAACATTTCTCAAAATTTTAGTCATAAATTAGGAGGTTACATGAGAACTTCTAAACCTTACCCCCACCTCAAAAAGTAAACAAGATTCACATTAAAGTATTTTGTGATACATCCTTCCCAGGTGAACTTCTTAGACAAAGAACGTTTATCACAATGATTAAATAATATGTAATGAAGGAACAGAGAATATGGATAACTTACTTTTTCCTCTGTTGACTATTTTTAAAGCTCTACATTATAAATCTCTCAAATTTATGAGGAAGAAGGAAGCAAAGAGATTGGTGAATGTAGTTGATGCCTTTAATTTATTGGATGAAACCCCTTATCTGTTTTAATAGTATTTTTCTTTATTTGTTTGTTTTTCTATTTGCTTGTCTGTCTGTATATCTGTCTTATTTATTTGTTTGTTAGTTTATTTACTGAATTCTTTTTTCTTCTTAATTTTTCTCTTTGTAAGGGTTACATTTACTTATGTTAGAATCTGTATATGGTGTACCTATCAACACATATATTGTTGCACAATTTCTTTTCATCAATAATCATTAAAAACATTATTTGAGAAAATCGCCAAAAACTGTTCTAACTTATATAACACATGAAAATATAAAACGTGTTACTTTTTTCTAGAAACCTACATATTTCGGTTGTGGAAATAATGCACACATTAAGTAAATGTACTGAATCAATTGTTTCATTTTACACTCACAGGGATAAGTTTATCTTTGGCCCTGAGACATGCTGAAAGATGACCAGATGGAAAAAATCCCCTGTGAGATTTATTTCCCAGTGGAAATTGTCCCACAGCTGCTGCACCTCGACTAGTCCTGGAAACCACCTTCTTCTCCCCCACCCCGCTTCTCTCCCTCTCTCCTTCTCTGCTTGGAGCAAAGGTCTTACATCACTGAAGAGTTGGATGGAGATTTATATTTCAGATGTCTAATAATAATATCTACAAATATCTAAAGATCTACTGTTATGCATCGATAGCATCATAAATCCACACCAGTCATCAAAGCAGCTGTTTTGGAAATAAAGAAACAAAGATGTTTACTAGCTGTCATCATGTAGAACTATATTTTCGGGCCAGAAACCTCAATAGGACAGTTCAGTAATCAAATGAGATGTAAAGTGTGTGTGTATGTTTATTGTAATTTTTCTATTAAGCTGAAATTGAAAATACCTTAAATGCCTTGATAATAACTGAATCTTTCCAAAATAAGAGTCATGACTTTTTCTAGTAATTATTACATTTTCTTCACATGTTACTCTGTTTTAATCATTTCAAATAAAAAAATGAATATATTTGGTAAAAAAAAACAAACAATCAACACACACTCTTTGCTTCTCTCTGTCTCTCTATCACTGTCTCTGTCTCTGTCTCTGTCTCTCTCTCTCTCTCTCTCTCTCTCTCTCTCTCTCTCTCTCTCTCTCTCTCTCTC
>JBBJLR010000139.1:25699078-25714669 GCA_037577145.1 Brachypetersius gabonensis
ATATATATATATATATATATATATATATATATATATATATATATATATACACACATATATATTATATACAATGAACTACATGTGGGCGGGGCTTATGATTAAGTTACATATAGAACACATACATCAGCGTCCTTACATTGTGTATAAACCAACCGTGTCTGTGTGTGTGTGTGTGTGTGTGTGTGTTTACAGTCTGGCATGGCATAGTGTTGCACTCCCCTAGTGAACTTAATGTCAGCCTACTTCCTTCTCGAAGCGGAGCCTGGGAGCTTATAGCTGCACACGGACACATACACTCACACTCCTCTCCACCTTGCACGGAGCGGCGGGATGTCGAGGCGCCCGAGACACAGGTAACCCCGATCAGGTTCTCCTGCCTCTTTCACAGTGTCCGGCTGAAGGTCAGCGTTGTGTTATTTGTATTTTTATTTCTCGTGCACTCCAGCTCAACGTGTCCATGTCTTTCTGTGCATTGCTGTACAGGGCACGCGATGCTGGCTAAAGCACGCTAGCTTGCGAACAGGTGGATTAAGAGGTGTCCGGACCCCCCAACGTCCCTCCCGCAGCCCCCTCCGGTTTCGTTCTTCGCTTCATTCATTTGTCCGCTCGTTCTCTCTGCACGTGCGGGCCCGTTAAACTTTGACGTTTTTAGTCGCCCGTAGCAACACCGAGTCTGGCAAGCGCGCGCGTTCTAAACCATTTAGACCCGTTCTAGTTTACACTTATGTTTATAATATTGATTTGTAGTACTTATGCTGTTTTATGTACCCTTGAATCTGAATTCATCCTCTTTTAAAGCGTTTTCTTAACCTGTTAACGAAAGTGAAGTGTGTATAAAGAGCTTAGCCACTTTAGATGTAAATTAAAAATGTATTTCTTGCTTTTTGATATTCTTTTTCTGAGGAGAAGATGTTATAGAACGACTTACATCTTTTAGAAATTTGAAAAATTAATGAAAGCGCCTGAGCACGAGCCGCGATGACTCGTGGGACTCGGGCTTCTGATCGCGCTGTGTGGGGGTGAAGGCGAGTTCGTGCGCGTGCAGTCCGCATCAGAGCACGAGCCGTGCTACCTTTTACTTGACCTCAGAGGAGAAGGTTAGATGATGTAATCCAACTCAAGAGAAGGTCGTGTGTTTTATGGATATTACCATAATATTAATACATATTAATGCACGTGCATCCTATTAGTAGGACTGGTTGACTTGATAGTATGAAAAGGACAAAATGTTAACGTTTTGGTCTAGAAAGATTTTCTTTTTAGACCCTTTTTTTTTTTAGCAAATACAGAGCTATACTAGTTTATTTTTATCCATTTTTGTTTTTGTTACAAATCAGTCCCATGAGTTTATTATGATAAAACATAAAACCCCCTTATCACTTGTTAATTTTGAGACTTTTTTTCAGATTTTGATATATCTAATCAGACATTACTGAGTTATGTGTCCAGGTTCAATGTAAGTTTAATGAATGAACAAAGCCACATACTGAGCTTCAATACAGCCATGTAATGAAGGTGGCTAGTTTGAAGCAACACTCATTTCACCCTCCCCTGACTAGAAGGAACCTTTCAAAATGACTTGGCTGAAGTGATGCCCCACTCCAGAAGTGTTTCTCAAACAAAGGATGGGCTGAAGGCATTCCTGTAGAAAGCTATTGTCTTGTTTATGTATTTTTTAATCTGTGGGTTTGATCACCAAGCTGTAATGATGGCTTACACACATGCATGCCCATGTACACCCACAATGCGACACAAAGGCCAATAGAGTTCGACTCCTTTTTACATGCATTATTCTGTTCGGCTGAGAGCTGGCCAGGTGAGTTTGTAGAGCATGCGACTTTGACAGCACCTGCGCAGGCCTGAACATGCAGCAAGTGAGGAAATGCTGCCCATCCATGTTCACACTGTGGAGAGTCTCTGTGGAAACCAAAAACACCAGAACCGGTTTCTCTCAGCCTGCTGGCACTACAGGTTCAGCCACTCCGGTTTTGTTTTGACTGTGTTATCGCTCGATTTTTCTATTATATATGACACTATGACGGGACAGGGCTGCTTTTAATATGCCAACATCTGTCATGCTCATTCTCTTCTTTAACCCATTAGTGGCAGGGTTTGGAAATTATCACTGTATTTATGGGATTAAATTCAGTATTTTGGGACTCATTTGTTACAAACCAATACAAATCCAAATATTAATTGGACTCAATTTGTGAAAAGTTTAGTTCAATTAATATAAAAATCTCATATTTGCTTTAAACCAAATATGTTTTCCACCCACAAAATGATGTTAGATTTGATCTAGTTAATAAGAAGCTGCCATTCTCCTTTTATCCTTCTCTCCTTTCTTTTTCTTACTGTCTGTTTCTAAACTCTCTCTCATTCTCCCCTCACATGCCCCTATGCCCCCTCCATTGATGGCTGCCCCTTATTATCCCCCTCCATCTCCCTTATTTCTGTTGCTCTCTGTCTCACCCCAATGCTTTCTCTGTCTTTTAGTGTTTACAGTAGCGATGAAGAGGAGGAAGATGTGGAGATCTATGATCATGACTATGACGCCCCATTGGCCAAGACAGGAAAACGACACCTCGGCAAAACACGCTGGACACGTGAAGAGGTATGCAGGAGAGCCGTTAGAGTGTGTGTGTGTGTGTGTGTGTTTATTTGTCTTTCTGTCTGTCTGACTGTGTTTTTTTTAACCCCTTAAACTCATCAGTTCCTTTGCAAGACTAATTAACTAATGCTAGTTATAGAATAATTTATGGCTCATTAATTATTAATAGCAGTTACTGAATAATTTGTAGTAGTTACTGAATCAGTTATCATAATTACTAAAATGTTTATAGAGGTCACTTAATCATTTATAGTAGTTACAGAATCACTTACAGTAGATGCTGATTAATGATTAATTAACTAATATATAATAGTTAAATAATCATTTGTAATCGTTACTGAATCATGTGTAACATGTACTGAATGGTTTGTAGTAGTTATGGAAGAATCTGTACTAGATACTCGATGATTTATAACTGGTAATTGGTAGTAGTTGCCGGATCATTTATAAAAGACAGTGAATAACAAATCTTTAGAGTAAGAACTGAATAATAAAGTCTCAGGTTCAAGTACAAGAAGATCCTAAAACAGACTCTTTAATTGTGTTGCTTTTTTAGTTACGAAATCACCCCCCCCCCCCCCCCCCTCCTTTGTTTTCATTTACAAAATCGTTGCAGAACATTTTTGTTTTGGACAAAACTGAGCATTGCTGAGATTGCTAGACATTTTTTTATTTTGCATGCGTGCTGTTTTCCAGTGAGCAATATCGAAAGGTTCACATTGTTTATGTTTGTACTTCTGTAAAATTGTTTGGCTTGTTCTCCACAGGATGAGAAGCTGAAGAGACTAGTGGAACATCATGGTTCAGAAGACTGGAAAGTCATTGCCAGCTTCCTACCTGTAAGTGTGTGTGTATTCTGGGACTATTCTGGGGGTTAAGTTAGGTGTGGTGTATTTGATATGAGGATTTGCATGTGAATGGCTAGAAGGATCAGGTAAAATAAATGTAATGGTTCAGAGTCCAATTTGCATATCTGGGCATCCCTTATAGGCTGATTCAGTCTGGGATGGGTGGGGGTGGTGGACGGAGGTGGAGAATGCATTGTTTCAGAATCCACCATGCACCTGCTGCTGCACACACACACACACACACACATTCACAGTGGGCAGAGCATGACAGCTTGTTTGGTTTTAGAAATAGATCAGCAGTGTGTAAATCACAGTGAGTGAGAATCAGAAAGTTGCGATGTTTCATTTCTGAAACATTCAGAGGGGATTCCACACACCTGGTCGTCTCAGCTTCGCACACCATTAACAAAATCAAGCTCTATAAAGTATCATAGAAATAAAAAAGGCAAAAAATATTACCTTTCAAAACGAGTATAGTAAATATTTTGCCACCCAAATTGTGCTATAAATGTAATAAATATTAATAATGTACATTTGACTATTTTAATACAGACATATCCTAATGAATTTATATGTTGCTTGCTGTATTTGAATGCTGCTGAATTTGTAAGTGCGGGCAGAAATGGAGCCTTTAAAAGGAATTCACATCATTGTATTGCACAGGACAGGGCTGCAGTTGAATTAGCTAAATTGAGATGATAAAAACAAATAAGAATATTCATGTGTGTTTGTTACAGAACCGTACAGATGTTCAATGTCAGCACCGCTGGCAGAAAGTCCTCAACCCTGAGCTCATTAAAGGACCATGGACCAAAGAGGAGGACCAAAGGGTATGTGTACATCTGATCACACCTTAAACACACCAAAACCACAAAACTGCTGCCAGGCTAATACTATGCACCTTGTACACCATGCAACAGCATACACCAAAACATAACAAAAAAAAATATGCATCTGTATAATTTCCACAAGAATACAATATACAGTATGGACAGTATGTTTCTCTCTTTACTTGTGGCTCCAACTGTGATAATGTAATATATATATTTCATTTGGGAAATATTTTATGACAAAGCAAGCTGTGGATCTGCTGCGTGGAAGTGAGTGCTGTAATGATTAACTGTATGGAGCAGGTGTCCCACTCTGTATCGCCATCTTTATGGCCCGCTGACGGCCATCGGCAGGTGGATATTACAGATATTTAGCCAAATGCCACTATCTGTGTGCAACCTTAACACACTTGCGCAATTCAAGTTCCCTTTCTCTGTGTTTGTGTTGCCCCCCTCCTACCTCCATCTCTCCTTCCTTCTCTCAATGCCCTGTCCATGCTCCTCTCTCTCTCTCACACACTCTCTCTCTTTCTCGTGCCCTTTCTCAGGTCATTGAGCTGGTGCAGAAATATGGCCCCAAGCGATGGTCTGTGATAGCAAAGCACTTAAAAGGCCGCATAGGAAAGCAGTGCCGCGAGCGCTGGCACAACCACCTGAACCCCGAAGTGAAAAAGACGTCTTGGACGGAGGAAGAAGATCGCATCATCTATCAGGCCCATGAAAAACTAGGCAACCGCTGGGCCGAAATCGCCAAACTTCTCCCTGGCAGGTTAGCAGTAAAAAGACTTCTGGGGAAAAGAACTACCACAGGAAGTCACACTGAATCTGAAATTTACTGGAAGCTGATTAGCATTTTCTAGTTTTTTCTTTTGCACACCAAATGAAAAAGATCACTCACAAGTCAGGACTGGTATTAGTTTTTGTTCAAGAAATATATTTAAACTAAGTTAAATCATTACAATACTTGTTCCATAGTGTGTGTTTGTACTGATGCTTAAATCATTGTCTTTTCCCCAGAACTGATAATGCCATAAAGAACCACTGGAACTCTACCATGCGGCGAAAAGTGGAGCAGGAGGGTTATCTGCAGCACACTGCTAAAGTGAGCCCCACTCCAATCAGCAGCAGCTATACGAAAACCTCCCACCTGCTCAGCTACAGCCACAGTCCTACCAGCAGCTCCATGGCAACCAGCCCCATCGCAAACCATTACCCATACTACATACCTGACCCACAAAGGGTGAGCAACACGCTTTTACAGTTCTTCTTCATCTTGTTTTAACAGCGTGAAAATTTAAGGGAGACATAAAAAACATCAAAAACAATTGCTTCAAATGCATGTCTTCTGTTAAAATGATCATGCTTTTCATTTTCTGCTCTGTCCTTGACGCCTCAGGTGCCGTTTCCATTGGCTCTACAGCTGAACATTTTTAACATCCCTCAGCATGGCACTGCAGCTATACAGGTAATCCTTCCATTCCATGTTAAACTGTATTGAAATCAGTGGTGAACCTTAGCAGGATGTTGGTGTCAGTGCAGATGACTGTTCACATTCAGTGACATATCTAGTACTTCCAGAAATACTAGATTGATGTTTGATATTTGTCCTGCCCATTGTAAATCAAGACGTGATGGGTGGATTCCTGTCACTTCTTGAGTAAATAAACAAACACAGTATGTCCTCAGTCTAGCTTCTGAAGGACTAAGCTTCTCTTGTTTTCATGTGTTTTATTTAGAAACACTATAACGAAGAGGACCCAGAGAAAGAGAAGAGGGTGAAGGAGATTGAGATGCTTCTGATGTCTACAGAGAATGAGCTTAAAGGACAACAAGCACTACCCGTGAGTGTGTCAGTGTGTATGTGTGTGTGTGTGTGTGTGTGTTTGTGATTAATTGGAGGAAGCATCTGGGGGTCTATTTCACATTCTAACTGCTTGACTAAGTGATGCAATGTGCGCTTATCACACCACAAACTCTGTTTAACTACTTGTGCAACACAGATCCCCCTCCACCTCCTCCATGCACATCATTCAACTAGTCAAGTTCCCTTTCTGTCGCCTCTCTTCCTCCATCTCACTCTCTCTCTCTCTCTCTCTCGCTTTCTCACAGATCTCCATGGCCAGTTACGGGTGGGGTCGGGGCTCTGTGACTGACACCTCCAATGGCATGGCCGTGTCGGTGCCAGCCCCGTCCCTGGAGCAAGGCTGTCTTCCCGAGGAGAGTGCCCATGGCAACACGAAGAGCCCAAACAGCAGCAGCTTAAGCAGCAGCGACAGTAGCAGCAGCAGTGGCAGTGCAGGTAGCCACGGAGTTCTGGCAGCCTTACCGGAGTTTATGGATGCCATCGACTCGGTACGAAAGATTCACACTTAGGATAATGGGGTGTCCTGTCTCATCCAAGAGCTGATGTGGTTTGCCAGTTTTGTTTCCAGTCAAGCAGGAGCACACCTGTTCAGTCATCCTACCCATGTTTCAGCCCACAAAAGCCATTCTTTATAGCAACAGTTGCTAGGTTGGACAAGCTTTGCAGAACGCCATCAAAACCCCTGTTCAACCTAATGAGAAATAGTAGAGCAATAAAGGAGGTAGAGTAAAGGTGAAATGGCAAAAATACAATTTTCTCAATACACAATATTCATCACCATATTTCCCTTTTTTCATACATTGAAACGGACAAAAAAGGTCGTGGTAGTGCAAAAGATTTTTATTTAATGCTTACACTATATTTATTTAATGCATTGCACTAAATCTAGGCATAATTATACTTTCTTTGTTATGAAATGTGTAATTTGTCATTGTCTTTCTTTCATATGGCAATATAATAAACTCAGAAAAACATATTGTGATATAATGTATCATGATAGAATTATTAGGTTGAATCATTTTTTTAATCAAATAGCTTCTCCAAACTGTTTGAAAACTGAGGCTTTATTAAACAAGTAAAAGTAAAATCAAGTGCACTCCTGTTTGGTTGGATTCAAAACCTGCAGCCATGCAGACCCTTTGTGAATATGACAGAACACCCCATCCTGTTCATGTAACCTAGCTTAGCATGATGTTAGCATGTTGCTAGCTCTCAGTATCATCCACAGACATTTCTATATCAATGGATCAGCATAGCCATGAGGTTAATTGTCGCCATAACTGTACAACCTGGTCTTCTCAGAGCATCCCAGCCGATAGGAGCTTGTCTAAAATTCGTAAGGCAGCAGGCAGTGAGGGCTGCATGTCTGCTGCCCACGGCGAGGACAGCAGCTTCTTGCCATTCATTTGTTCCACGCCCAAACGTTCAATCATGAGCAGCCTGCCTTTTTCTCCTTCTCAGGTACCTCGAGATCCCTCAGTCAACCTCCCTATAAATCAGTAGTTCTAAGATGATCCTACTAGTTATTCGCCGATCCATCAGTAACTTTTTGTGAACATCAGTCAGTCACTAATCAATGACTAATCACTAGTCATTTAGAGTAGTCATCTCAAGCAGTGATTTTTCTTTAAATCATTTCGCTCCTTTGCTGCAAAAAAAGAACCTTTTCCAAACCATAAAAGCATTTTGTGACCTATTACATAGCACGAATGAAAACTGCTCATCAGACTGCGTACTTAAGTGTGTCAGTATTGATACTTATTGACAGATCCTACATGGTTATGGCATCTCTATGACTCCTTTATCTAGCACTTATGGAGGTTACATTTGTGGCTGTCCTCTCTCACCAGCACTGGTTTTCCTTCTCCAAATGTTATTTCAACACACATATGAAACTGAATGCAAAAGCATGTTAATGCTTCATGCTCTAGAGGATGTCTTAGCTGCCTAAAAGTAAAATGATTTACTTGAACAACATCTTTGTTTAGCCACTGAGAAACAGGTCCGTTCAAATAGTTATCTCAAGCAATTATGCATAACAAATATTTACACTTCCCTCTGGCATTTGACTGTTCCTCTGCATTCAGCATCTTACATAAGATTTTAGATACAGTTTTATTGTGAGTAGGTTTGAGATATCATTATGATGAAGATCAGGCTTCATTTGCCGATAAGAAACGGAAAACTGTCTTTTTCACATCTTCTTTTCAATCGCTTGTAACTTGCATGCTATCTTTCTACAATACAACATAGCTGAACTGATTCTTTTTCCCTTTAGCACACTGTCAAACTTTCATCACTGTTTTTGATTCTTGCATAATTTTATAGTGCTTGTGCCCCTTTACACTCTGTAAAGTCATGATTTCATGATGAATGGACTAATCAAATTGGTCTAAATTAATTTTTCTCCCTCTCTGTTTTGGAGACATTAGGTTTTGTTCACACAGTGACAACATACGTCATGTGTCTGATTGTTTTTCTCTCCCTCTTTCCTATCTGTAGTTCTTAAATGCTTCAGTGAGCCCAGATTCAGATAGCCAGAGTCTACCTGTTTCGCCCTCATCGGTGTGCTCCCAGAAGCCACTGCAGCATGACCTCGCTCTCCGTTCCCAGAAAGAGAATGACATGTAAGAGCTGCTTTCTGCTGCACTCAGACCCCCTTTACAACTTTTCTGTAGAAAAGCAACTGTAGAAATCAAATGGACTAGTTACAGCTGGCATTAAAGGGAACTATGCCCCCCTTACATCTTAAGAATGCAACTGAGAGAACACACATTGCTGAAAATGTGCTGCACTGAACGAACGCGATTCAGACATGCATAATTTGTATAATTGTATAAAGTTTTACAGTCACAAGCCAAGGTTTGAACACCCTGATCAACTTCCAGGTTTTGTTCATTTTCTTAGTAAAAAATAAACACATTTCTTCTAATGGAAACATACTTAATTATAGGAGTTTTTGCAAATTTACTGCACAGTTGCTACTTATTTGATGAATTTAACATGCAAATGTAAAATGTGCCGTAGGTTTTGCACAGGCTACATTTTATGTTAGATGAAACAAACATAAAGTAAATGTGCATTACGATGTACAGAAGTGTTCTCTAAAGAAGACGTGTACTTATTTTCGCTGAGAACACAGTTCTGTTAACATAATTAACATATTTAATTTGAATACCAACACATTTATATCCCAGATTGTCTTTTTTTCAATATAAACTTTAAGAGTTTTAAATGAATCTGAAATCTTCTCTTCTTCAGGTTCAGGACACCAACTCTGAGGCGTTCCATCATGGAGTGTTCTCCTCGCACTCCTACTCCATTCAAAACAACGCTGACCATGCAGGACACCAAATACGGACCACTGAAAAGGGTGAGGGTTACTTATGTTTGTATTCGTGTGTGTGTGTGTGTGTGTGTGTGTGTGTGTGTGTGTGTAAAGATGAGCATGTACTAAAAGAAGGGCTATATAGAATAGCCTTTCAAATCATTTTACCTTAAGGCAATACTCAAAATTAACTCAATTATTACTAACAGTAAGTAAACTGGAAGACTAAACTAGGTTGTGATTATACTGCCTTCAATATGTGACCCTTTTGTGTGTGTATCTGTTGTGTTTAGACCCATAGTCCTCCTGTGGATGCAGTGGTAGGTGGCATTAAGCAGGAGCCTCAGGAGTGTGAAGTGAGCGCTGGGGGGGCACACCTCGACCAGCCGCCCCTCAAGAAGATCAAACAAGAGGTCGGTACAAACCCGGTTTATCTGTAATGTAACCTCAATGACAACTGTGTTGATTTAGTTGACGTAAGTGTGTCTTTTCTTTATGTCACACCAGCACTTTCTTCCACTTTCACTTTGTTTTGTTTTATTTCATGCTTGTTCTTTATATTTACAATTGATTACAACATTTTAGGCTTACTTGTTGTTAATGTTTTCTTTGACTGCATAGTAAATTTGGATCATCCTCAGTGTAGTATAAATGAAGCTTGATTGACTGATTGATTGATTGATTGATTTTTAATGCTTAGATGTTTGTTGTAATGTTGGGTCCATTTGTTTCTGTTATGTAAATCTTCAGTCAAACTGCAAGCAGTTTGCATTTACAAGTCGTGGCATAAACAAGCCCTTTTGATTATACACAGCAGTGCTTGTTTACTATGAGTGTAGTCAAATTTGCAGAACTGGAATGGCATGGTTGCTTTATATTTGTAGGCGGAGCCAACATGTCTGCAGTGGGAGGGGCAAAATCTTCATACCCAGCTGTTCCCTTCGACCAGTCCTGCTCACGATATGCCTGTGAGTGACCTTTCACCGCTGTCCTCTGCTTAAACTCAACACCACTTCAATGGATGCTTAAAATATAGAAACCAACTTCCTTCTTTACCTCTATTTCTCTCTCTCTATCTCTTACTCTGTGTTGTAATAGTGGTGTAATATCTGCCCTCTGTTGTTCTGGTTTTCTGCAGGATCTGTTGACAAGCTCTGTCCTGATGCTGCCTGGAGCAGAGAAGAGTGAGGATGATCATAAAGCCCCCCCGATGCCACGCAGGACCCTGAGCAGCCCACTGCCGGTAATTCATAATGCCATCAGTAGCTCTTCTGTTCAGCTTTCCCTTCCATTGATAATTATTTCACATTTAGTGTTCCCTTTCATCAGTAATTCCCATATTGAGCTTTGCCTTGCATAGGAAACAAGAACCAGCCCAAACAGGCTTTATCACAATTTAATTCCTAAACTCATTTCCACCTGCTTGAGACAACTAGAACCATTTACCATGACTTTAAAGTGTCAAATTGGCAATGTTACCTTAACATATATTGCACATAGTCATGGGTAGAAAAAAAAGTTAAGCACTCTCTTAACATGGCAATTGACACATGAACACACTACTCTAGTTTATGTTCTGGTGTTCTTAATATCCTGTTTGGTGTTTGACTAGAAGAGTAAAGAAAACAGCACTAAAAAAGCAACATCCGTTTAGTATAAAGGAATTCAGCCTGGTCTACAGATGTGTTTATTTTACTCAATGATCCCAGATGTTGTATTAGGCCATAAACTCATAAAATTACACACTGTGATATGGCACTCACTTTATCTCTTCACCTCTCTCCCCCTCCTTTCTCTTACACCTTTGCTCTGTTCTTCTTCCTCACGCTCTCTCTCTCTCTCTCGCTCTCTCTCTCTCTCTCCCTCCCTCCAGCACCTGAGCACATGGGAGCAGGTGCTTTGCGGGAAATCAGAGGAGCAGCTCATGTCCTCTGAGCCCACGCACAAGTACCTCAACAGCTTTTCCTCTCGCACGCTTGTCATGTAGAGGACAGGAGGAGGGAGAGTGAGGGAGAGCGAGAGACAGAAGACAATCATCCTGAAAGGAAAAGGAAAGAGAAAACACTCTGTGGCCGCTCCTAAGGCGGGGAAGAGTCACTGTGGTACACAGTTTGGGAGAGGCATCAAGCCAATTATTTGACAGCATGGCCAGCAATGAAGCCGTGCTCTTACCCGTTGGACGTCAAACCAACCAAAGAATTACGTAATATCATTTTTTTTCTACTTTTTATACATTGTGTTGTTTTCCTTTTTTAATAATATTGTATTATATATTTTGTATTATAAATGGGGAAATGAACTGTCTATGAGGGCTCTAATTGTATGGAATTTAATATAAAGAACAATTTGTAATAATTTATTATTTTGTATTAAGACTAATTAACTATGACGGGCGCATTTGACAGTGTTGGACCCCAGTATTCATGCCCCCTGCTCGTGTTTTGATGATTGAGTGTGTGTAACAGTAAGAGTAAGCATTATCTTGATTTGACACCCTGTAGCGCTACAGTGCTGCCTCAGAGAACACAGGGCCATTTCGTATGAGCTGCACAAGGCTTTCAGAACGCCTAGAGCCATAGATTCCCCAGCAAACCAAGCACTTGCCTCATAGTTCATATCGCCAAGTTTAGACCCCAATCTGAACTGTGCAGCAAACTCACAGACACCCAGCATTTCATTAGTGTTACCATTTCAAGTAAAGCAGCCAAAGCCTCCCAATAGCACAATGTCAAATCTGACATCCACAAAGCTAAGAGATTTCAGCTGAACAAAAAAAGTGTTGGTTTTCTGATTTGTTACCAAGCTAGAAAAGAAAAGCAAAGTTTACCAAGCATGTTTTCAAATCAAAGGCCTAAAGTGACAAAAAAGAGCTTTTGATCTGATGAGACATTTCTTTATGCCTAATTTCATAACACTGTTTGGTTTTTGTTTGTTTGTTTGTTTTATAATCACGAGTGTCAATGGTATTACTAGTTTTACAAACACTGAAATTACTGCTTTTATAACTAGTCAGCTTGTTTTTGGTTTTTTAAAATTTTTTATTTGATATTCCTATGTACTTTTGATACCAAGACCATTGTGGCCAATCAAAAAAAAAAACAGTTTAGCAATAACGTTTTGGTTATTTGCTGCCTCTTTTTGTATTAGCATAAAGTACAAACACTTTTTATACATCAGACTTTTTCTACACGTTTTTGATACGATTTTTTACGATTTTTTACGATTTTTTAAAACTGCCATGTGAATAAAGTGTGTCTTTTGAAACATTTTGTGGCTATATGTGTTTGATTGTTTCATTTTAGACAGACAGTTGAAAGAGCAAACTATCTTGATGTTATATATTTATTCACATTCAAGTCAATTCAGCGTATCACTTTTGCTCAAATGCTTGTAGACGTGATATATAGGATGCAAGTGTTGGTGGCACGTGTGCCAGTGCTCGCAGCCGAGAGCGTGTTAGATATGCCTGTAGTAGTATTCAAATAGAGCAGAGGAGCTGGAGTAGATAGAGTGATGACTGCCGACAGATAAAGCTCAGTTCAGCCGAGTTGGTTTGAATGGGAAGAGCCCATAAATACACTGAAGTGACCTGTAAATGCTCTATCAGCGGCTACACTAAAAAGCATGCAAATGCCTCTAACTGTATTCCCTCAGGCTGTGGAGTGTTTTTGACTCATCAAAGACTAGCATCTGGAATCATAATACAAACACACACACACACACACACACACACACACACACACACACACACACTCACACACATAGACACATGCAGACACACACATACACACAGAAAAGACACAAAGAACTTTCACATTATTCCTGACTATATTAAAAACACCTCAGTTTTTCCTTCTTTCTGTTTCATTTCAATACTTTCAGCTCAACAGACATTATCCATTTCTTTCTCACAAGCACTATCATTATATTTAGAAGGGATTGGTTTAAGTAAAATAAACTCTATTAAAGAAATGCCTATAAAACAGTTTTGACTAAGTAATAAATCAGGTACAGGGCTGAAGAAGGAAAGGTCTAAGTTAATTTGGCTCTGGTCAAAGAATTAGTTTACAAAATCAGCAAATGCTCAAGAAACTTTAACACTTTTATGACCACTGAAGAGATATGGGACAAACTGTAGCCTGTTGCCACAAACAAGTTTTCAGCACTCTCTCCATTTTTCACTGGTCAGTTTCTGGCCACAAGGCTCAGATCAGATATAATTTAAATGCACCATCAAAGTAAAGATTTCCAAGGGGTTCTGAGTATGTGGACTGGTTTGCAAGTCAATGTTTTATGAGTCTGTAACATGTTTTGTCTTTTCTGCATTAAAAAAAGAGGCACTGTCCAGCATTCATGTTCTTCTCGGCCTTTGCTGGACATTAACTTCTCAGGATGTATTTACAGGTCAGTGCTCCAGCACCTGTGATCAGGCCTCCACTCTACCTTGCTACTGTGAAGCTCCATCTGTAGCTCTGGGCGCTGTGATGGAGCGAGCAATCAACAGGTGGCATGAACTGACATGAAAAGAAACAGTGTCTCTTTCATTTCTGTCTGCGCAACTCTTTCAGTCGGCACGCAAGCTTCCTCCCCTTGTCTCTCTGAGCTAGGGTAGCCAGATTTTCACGTCAAATGTGATCTGTCAGGTTTGCCTGCTAATTAGGCACAGGCTCCTTTGAAAGAAACACTTTGATGGGGAGAGTATGCGATCACATTGCGCAAGGTCAAGGTAATGTCACTGTGCCTGAGAAGCGCACCGAACCGGGCATGGAACAAGAAAACAGCATCTCTACAAGGAAACTGGGAAAAAATTTTAAATCAATGACAGACTCAGTGAAGGTAAGAGTATGCATCAAGCGGTACTGCACTTTTGACCAAATACTATCTGATTTAACAGGTCTCTCTTGTAAATGTGGCATTGAGTCTGAAAGGGACTACCTGCATAAATAAAAGTAAAACAAAAATAAATAAAAACGTATAGGTATAAGTACAGTTTGAGTCACAAAAAAAAGTGTTTGATAGAATGACTACTGGCTTTCTCACAATACAAAGTGCGGCTTATCTGTTATTTTGGGCAGATGGACCATGCACACTTTGCTCGCCAAACCAAAAACAGGAGCCAGATGTGAGCCCGGCTTCATCCTCACTTTTTAAGAAAGAAGGGAGGGAAAAAGAACATTGATCTACTGTTCATTCGAGCATCTATTTTAACTCTGGCCTGGGTCCACTCCAGACAAATGGCAAGTGGTGAAACGTCACCAAGATTGAGAGGGATGGGCCAGAGAGCGCAGGCGGCCAAACCTTGGCCTGCGTGAAAACACATTGGACGTGGAAGGACTGAAATGGTATAGAGCTAAAATACTTCCTCAGTGTGAGGATGTAAATTTCTCCCTCTGTTTAGCACGTCTTAGCTTTGGCTCCTACCACAGGTTCAGCCTCTGTGCAAGCCTACCCTCAGATACCCTCCAGATGTGCCATAATTCAGAGTGGAACAGCTTATAACAGCAGACGTCTGAGAAGTAGAGTTTGGTTTGGGTATGTTGAAGTTGGCTGCCTGGTCACGTTGATATGTACGGAATAAATCACGTCTCTCCCCACTCCTTTTGTCTAGAAGTCCTTGCAACAATTACTCTCAATTACGCTGAAAACGTTGGACAAAAAAGCATCAAGAGACTGTTTTTAAAGAACATTATTAAGCTACCCTAAAATTGAACCAAGCAGTCAAGTTATAACGAACCTAATGACTTGGCTGACACAATTAGGAAACGATGTAGCACTTCAAAAAGGTTAATCTGCATATCTCATTAGGCATACACTGGCCACTAATAACAATAATGATAAGGGAAAGTGAGCACTTCAAATCCCTCTGAAACACCACTTTAAAGAACCGTGTCTTATTAACTCAAGGATCTTTGCTCAGTGATGAATTACAATATTGTTCAACCTACCATGCGTAAGTGTTTTCACATCTTACTATTTCTTATTTTTTAAATTATGATTTATTTTAATGGTAGGTGCAGGAACAAGCGGAGGATCTGAGCTTTCAGCATTCCCTAAGCATTTGTTTGGGATAAATATTAATAAATAAATAAATACATACAGACATAAATGAT
>JBBJLR010000139.1:25737821-25748606 GCA_037577145.1 Brachypetersius gabonensis
GAGAGAGAGAGAGAGAGAGAGAGAGGGGAGACACAGGTGCATTGCCAAATTTAACACAGCCTACAATCAGGTAAACAGATAAACAGTCTGGAATAAAAGCCGAATCTTTAAATGGGAAAGTTCCATCACAATCACCCAGAGACGGAATAGAGGATTAATCAGATTTTAGTGTGTAACCATATCCTGCCTTGGTAGACCAGTACATCCTCTTTATGCTAACCTTTGGTGATTGGAAGGATGTGGTTTACAGAAACAAACAACAGATGCCACACAATACATTTATTCCATTACACCCCCAACCACATGCACACTAACATACAAACAAAGCCTTGCATATGCACACACTCTTAAGTGTGCTTAGGTTGATCAGTTAGGGGCAGCACTCCTCTGCTGTGTTTATGTGGGTCTGATATGACTCATTTGTTCCTTGCCATGTTTTTGGGCAATCTTTTGGACAGAATAAAATTATTCCCCAGGATGGATCAATTAAAATACACTGATCAGCTTTAACTGCCACTGCAAGGTTGTTTAAAAAGTATCACCTTCAAGTTTCAGGATGGAAGGCCAGCTGTGGAGTCTGTAGCGAACACTTATTTTCCGCAAATAACAAATTTGACATGGTTGAGTGTACATGCAAAAAGGACAGAAAACCTGTTGACTCAACATACTTAGAAGCCAATGTGAACTTGCTTCTTTACCAGTCTCAGCCTCAGATACTTTGCTAACTTGTACACAGATACTTTATGATATCTTTAGTGGGCCCTTTGGTGCACGGTTTATCCAACCACTGGAAACAAACCTTTGCAAAAAATTGCCCATTTGGTGAATACCTCAAAGCCTGAAATAGTAATGGTAGTGATTTCACAGCATCACATTTAAAAGTTATTCGTGTGTTTCCTTTAGAGTTTAGTAGATATGAGCTACCTTTATGTATTTTGTGACACAATCCACTTTGTTCTCTGTGGGTGTGTTTTTGTTGCACCCCTACACATCACACAAAAACAGTGATATGTGGTTGGGTATTTTATATGGTAAAAACACCTTTCCTGTCAAAGTAGGCAGCTCTCTGAGATGTTAGCAAGCGATTTCAATTAAGTTCAGGTCATGTTTACTACATGCAGCACTTTGTTCCATGCATGAGATTTTTTTCTGTAATTAAAGCTTTGTTATTTGAGGCTGCACATGACTAACAATCTAACTGGCAAAGTCACACGCAAGCTTGGAAACTGAGTCTTTTATTTACATTTATTTTGACATTTCTATTGTAGTCATGTTAGGGTTATTTCTTTCCAGTTTTCAAGTCACAAGGGGAAGTTCAAGTAAGGCCTCAAATCAGTGACTACAAGTACCTGTCTGTCAGCTTCCATTTCCAAGTATTTTTATCCTCAAAACCTTTTAAAATAGATTGAAATTATTGTCTGTGCTATAGATAAAAAGTGCTCGAGTATTCCTATAACTACAGGTTCATCTGACCCCATTCACTACAGCGAACACTTGGTGCTTGTGCATTTACAGGTCAGCTGTCAAGCTCAGTCAATATGTACATGTAGGACTGAATTCAATGCACTTTCACACACAGCCTGACAAAATACCCACTCTCAGTTGTTTAAAGGCTATGTAATTTATTGTCTGGCAAACATATTGAAATTCAGTTGCACTGCATTGTTAATTACAGTTGAGGCCGTTAATAGGAGAGACATGCGCTAATGAGCACAGTGGTGAGGTACTGAAATTAGACTGTGAGGATAAAGCCATGCAGCTTGTAAAAAAACTGTTTATTCCACTCAACCTCTTCACCTCAAAAATACAGCAGAGCACAGGTCTGGATGGATGTTTAAAAAAAAAAATCAATTAATGGAGCAGATCCACATTTAAACACACACATACATTCACACACACATCTGAAATAGCAGTTTTATAAGCAGCTCAGGCTAAATGTAGTTGACATGCACACCTACATCACCCCATACTTGTAAGCTACATTAGTGCTGTTGCTCCAGTGCAAAAATAAAGAAGCAAACCTCAGGCACCAAACAAGCCTTGGCTGACCTACTACATTTAGGGTAAGGGTTGAATTTTGGATAAACTACTGCTTTAATTGTGTTACAGAAATGACAAGAATAATTTATATAAAACAATGACAACGTGTTTCAGGCAACAAGGAACAGTAGGCAAACAGAGCAGTACAAATGCATTTATATACAAACAAAATAAGACAAAAAGGTTCAAAGACCATTGCATACCAAAAGGTCCATCAAAATGTATTGCTTTAATTCATTATTACTGCAGAATTGCAGAAATACCAGTGTAAGAACTGCATCACTGTACAAAAAGAAAAAAGTACCATGAGACTGAGGATGATGAAAGAAACTGAGAGCAAGAAAATCTTCAAAGGCATTTTGGCAGACTCTGCATCACACGCTTCCTGCCTGACCCTGAGTTTAAGGGTCACAGATGAATTCGCCCTTGAGCTCTTCGTATGGGGTGTAAAACCTGCAAAATCAACATAAAATAAGGTGAAAAAAATTAATCACGAGATGACCAGTGCAGCTACCATACAGAATTAGAAATGCCTCCTGTGTCTAACAGACGTTTTGCATTTGCTGCTGAGCCAAAATAAAAAATCAAGAACATCTAACAACCAAATAAAAAAGTAAAACAGCACAACCCAGTGGTACAACTCTGCAAATTCATTTCCTCACAGACCCATAAGGCCGGTTTCCCTAAAGCTATAGGATAGCCTACATTGCAATACCAATAATGATTCTGCTAGGTTCAGTCTACAACAAAGCTCAGATATTTGTGACATTATATCTTTATAATCTAGTACAGCGTGATGGTCAAAGTGTACCAAAATCTCACAGGTGGGAGTTCATTGACTGGTCAGAAACGTGGCAGAGAAAACACTATTCTTTTTACACTGGAGCCAAAATGAGGATTCTGAATTTATACTAGCCGATCACTATAGAATTAAATCTACTTCCTACTCCAACTGTGCATTAAAAGAGAGATTCTAAAGCTGCATAAATCATGGTTATGAATCATTACAGGGCAATAAAAATGAACCATACTAAATCTAAGCTTCGTTACATCAGTTTGTCAATTTAATTTGAACACAATGCCTTGCAAAAAAAGCCTGTTAAATTAGTCAAAAGCCTGATTTTAATCCTCTCTCCAGAAAATAAATCTAAATAGTAATGACATTAACTAAAATACCTTACACTGGGAATACATGCAGACCATATCTCCAGCCACAAAATGTGATATAGAACTTATTTTTGATCTACCCTTCATCCTTTTCATCCATTAAGAAATAAATGACACTCTTATGCAGCTTAAGCAACAACTTCAGTCTCCAAAACACAAACTGAAACCCCCCTGTGTACAGTGATGTGGTCCTTGAGGGAATCCCCCTACCTTCACTGCTAGAAAGAGAGAGTGTCAAAATATGGAATGGAAACAACACATACAGCGAGATGTGCCCCTTTAGAAATATAATTAACTTTAGAATAAACTATTAGGGATACAATCATTTAAATTAATGCATCTTTTTTGTATTATTTTTATATTTAATAATGTATTTTCAACTCCCCATCTTACACGGTAATTCAGAAAAACCCAAATAACTAGAAAATGAGTTGATTCCAGAAACAGCGTGTAATGAAACCTACTCTGGGTGTGTCCGGGCTGCTAAAAGGCGAGAGCTCGGCCGAACGGTTCTCTTTATCAAACGAGTTCTCTCGCTGCTTGTGGGCAAACTTTCTTTTCAAAGCTTCAGCAATGAGTGCGGCGGGGTCCGACACACACGGTACACCCTTACTCCTCCTCCTCCTCAATGGGGTCCCACCTGGAGACCTGAAAACAGAGAGTACATGAATAACTCAAGGGAGGAATCACATGCACAATTCATCACGTATTCATCACAATCAATGCAATGCGACACACTGAATAGATCATAGTGACATTGCTTGATTTTCGGGCAGTGGCTTTAAAAACCTAGTTAAAAAGTAGTCCTGGTAGTGAATGTGGCTGCCTGATCAGCGCTGCTCCGGGTATTTGTCACTCTTAACTCACTGACATTACTCACCGCATGCGCGCCAGACAAAAAGGCAGAGGTAGGTCATGGTTTGTACCAGAAAAAAGATGATATGACCTAAAACAGACCTAAAAGTACTGACATTGGCGAAGGGTGTATTATGCAAATGAGCCTCTAACCAATCAGTGTTTGACAGTGTGACCAACAGAAACATCATTTGAAGTAATGTAGAAAATTAATGGCATGCTTAGAGATATCTAATCGAATGGGTGATATGGTAATTGTAACTGAATCGAATCGTGAGACCCATGAAGGATCACGCCTCTAATAGTATTATTCTCAGAGGACACCAGAACCTGCCAGACAGAAGAAAGTTGTTTTAAACCAGAGTAGTTCAGCCCTTTAAATGTACGTTAATTCACTGTCAGGTTCAGAACTTCCACAGATGAACTGCACTTGTGTTACTTCATGGGCTGTAAACAGGTACTTTAGCCAAAGTATGCTCGCAGACAGTCCAAATGAACCCTAGTCCAGGATGTTTAAATGTAATCCTAAAACGCACAAAGCATTTCATTTATTTGGAGAGTCTAATTAAAATAACGTGTTAACTCAAAGCTATATTACTGCCTGTATATGCAGCACCCATCAAAGGGGAATTTGCATAATTAAATTAAGACATAAAAGGCATTCTGAGTGTTTGAATGCCTTACAGAGTCAGAATTTTTCAGAGGAAGTGAAAGGAAACAGACATCTGAGACATTTCATGCATCTAAAGACTCCCTCACAGAAAGCAGTAGCAGAAAAATGTTTTAATACACATCCTGATGCCTGACACAATGTCTTACGACAGTTTTACAACGATTACTTTAAGATCTATTTACAGAAGAGGCATACATGTAGGGTTTTATTTTTGTCAGATTTACAAGTATTTCATCATTACCAAAATAACACATTAAAACTTAAGACATCTGAGCTGTAGTGTGTAATTTAAATCTTAGTAAATTCGCTGAACGTACTTTTTAATGGTTTGTACCAGAAAACAGATTACAAGACCTACAGCAGGAAACCTGCAAGTCTGGTAAAGTCACGACCTGACTGCTATTGATGAATGTCTGAAGGCGGTGTGTGCTAACGGTAACTTTAAATTAATGTATCAATTAATTTTTCAATCAATATAACTGGAAGGTAGGTCTGCAGAATACATCATCTGTTAAACAAATGATGTATTCTGCTGACCTACTTTCTAGTTATACTGATTGAAAAGATGATCGTCAGCGATTTGAATAGCAGCTCTGCTGCACATCAGATCAAACGCTTTCTCAACTAATACGTCAGCTAACCACCAGGGAGCGAACGAGAGATTAGGGCTTCAGTAAGCTGCCTAAAAAAGGTGTGTGCGCGTGCGTGGTGTGCGTGCGCCTGTGTGTAGTGTTGCTTTCGTCAACGAAAATTATGTTATGTCCCTATATGTTTTTTGAGAGGCACTATGAATAAATATATCTATCATGGACAAAAGTATTGGGACGTAGGGCCAATATAGTGCCAGGGAGAGACAAATGTCGTGCACACGCACACACAATCTCTCTCTCTCACACACACACACAGCATTTTGATAAGCAGCCTTTCTCTTATCCATGCAAAAAAGCTGATCCTAAATTGTTCTGATTTGTTTGTGTAGAATATATTTGTTCAAAAAATATTCAGGTAAGTTCAGGCCAGAAAACTGAAGGAGAACACTTCTAGCAGTTTTACAAATGTGGGTTTTATGGCAATACACACACAATTTCATTTTATTCACACTTTTTAGTGATGTTATGTTATTTAATTTATTTAATTTTATGTGTATGTACTTCTAAGTTCTAACATGGTTGGTTAGCAAAAAGTAAATTCAAATCGAGTGTCTCCGTGTCTGGAATGGATGGACAGTATTCTTGAGTTTATAATGTAACAATAATATAATAATAAGAGAACCTTGTTTGAATGTTAAAATAGGTTTGACTAAAAGAAAATTTAGTTTTGGTCTGTTCTACTCAGTACTTATACTATATTGACTGGGTTAAATAAAATGGCATCACTGAAAAGAAGACAAATACAAATGTATTGACTAAAACTAGACTAAAATGTTTTGTTGCATAAAATGTTTCAGTTTTGTGTGCGTGTGAGAGTGTGTATATGTGCGTGCGTGTGTGTGTGTATATCTTTGGTAAATTTTATTTTATTATTTTTATTTGAGGTTTCATTTTGAACTGAAAGCCTTGTTCACTTATGGTTTATTTAAAATAGAAAGAGACATAAAATGTGTTTTACCTAAAATAATGAATAATTGTGATTAATAATCGTGATTTCAATATTGATCAAAATAATCGTGATAATCATTTTGGCCATAATTGTGCAGCCCTCACTCTAACCAATCAGTGTTTCTGACAGGGTGACCAATGACAGCTCCAGATGAGTTATTGGGTGTTCTGATGAATCTAGGTGCTCATGTAATCCATTCATTCATTTTCCATAAGCACTTAATTCATCCTAGGGTCGCAGGTACCTGGGACCTATCCCGGTGCCTAAGGGCACAAGGCATGGACTCACCCTGGGCACCAGCCCACCGCAGGGTACACACACAATACACTCACACCTATGAAAATCCCCAATTCACCTGACAGAACAGAATATTGGCATACCTGTCAACAGAACGGAGTTTAACCTGATTCATGTCCTTCAGGACATCCAGCATGGAAGGGAGGGCGGAAGCTGTTGTGCACTCTGAATGCTCAGCTTTATCCTTCCTGGCTGTCTGCCTCTGTTTGATCACCTGTGTCACTGAGACCTGAGGTACACTAGCCACAGCAGGAGGAGGTGGAGGAGGAGGAGGAGGAGGAGGAGGCGGAGGCGGAGGTGCACACAGAGGGGTGGAGGTAAGGACAGGAGCAGGTAAAGGGGCAGAACAAGGTGTGGCAGGAGCACCAAGGAGGAGACTGTCAGCTGGAAATGAAAGAAAACGTACATTAGCATCAAAACTCATTAGGAGTCATCACTGCTGTAAATGGTTTGTGGTAAACATTGTAGGGTGTAAAATCAGTCATTACAATATTCAAATCAGGGATGCGAAATCATGATGTGATTGCTAAAGAATCGTATGTTGTGAAGTCAGTGATTTAGGTGAAACAACGCAAACATAAATCCTCTTCATTTGTGTTTAGAATCACGATCAAAAAACCTTATCAATCACAGAAGAAATTGCTTATGTTACGACTGCACAGTCAGAGACACAAAGACAAGAACAAGACAAATACAAAGTTTGAAAAAATCTCTGCAGAAATACTCTGTACAAAATACACTATGCTATACACACAGTAGCGTAGCTACCTGTTGGAGTCGTGACTATCATGGCAATCTGAGCTCGTAACTTCATTAGCTCAGCTTCCAGTGCAGAAATCTTCTGGAGGGCCTCAGGCTGAGAGCTCTGTCCTTGCACCCTCTGTTCATCCTGACCAGAAGGGGTTTCAAACACTGGCCGTTCAACCCTCTGGAACCATTCACACTTCCCCAGTGGGACAACACTCCTAAAAGTAAGGTCAGGCTTTGTGAGTGGAAGAGTATAAGATGCTTTTAAAATTTGGCAGCAGTTCTTCACTGAGTATGAGATTTCAAATGATAAGACAAACCATTCAAAGATACTTGATATAATCTGACTGCTGCTATTTATAGATACCTGAACTTAGTGCAGTTGTCTCCTTCATCCTCAGCAACATACAGTACGTCTGCCAGTGATGGAATACCAGGAGCATCTACCGAAACTTCAATATGGCCATGTCTCCTGAAGGTCTGCAGAGGGATCTGCACAGAGAAAAAAGCATATTTAAAACAGGCACCAAATCAATACCATACAAAGCAAAGTGATTCTTATATTAAAAACTTATTATTTCATTGCACTTAAAAAAAACATTCAGAATGCACATTATTATACCATTTCTTTAGTGTATTATTTCAGAATAATATATTGTTTTCATTATTATTGATTGTTATTAGCTGGCTAGAAATTGAAAACAGTCACTGGAATTATTTTACTCAGAGGACTTTGTTCCTCACAGTACCTGAAAATGAACCCGGGGGTTAGGTGCCAGGGGTAGATTTGTCCCAATCATACGAACAATACTGCGATACTGTCCACACAAAGTCGTCTCCCAAACTGGAACCAGCTACAGTGGTAAAAAAGGACATTTATTTTAAGGATACGATTTCAGATTATATCACAGCACATCAGAAATGAAAGCAATAAGACACTCAGGAGCAAAAACAGTGGTGTTTTTTCACACTCTCTCTAAAGAAATGATGACTGTAACTAAAAATAGCATCAACACCACCACAAAAAACAACAACACATCAATAGGAAGGTATCAGACCAAAATTCCCTGTAGAGTTTCCTATAGCACTGCAGAACTTCTTAGGACATGCAGAATACCACCACTGCAGGACTGTTAATGAACTTTCTTACTATTCTTAAGTATTACTTTGGCTTATGTGTGTCTTACTTTTTCAGTTATTGAGTTACATTTCCAGGAAAACATAACATAATTTCAACTCCTTATATATTTAGTGAGAAACCCATCTCACACATTTACCATTGTAAGCATATATAAATGAATACATTGATTTAAAGGCAAATATATAGGCAAATTCGGGCATATATTTAAATACACAGATCACACAACTGCATTTCGGCTCCCTCTAAACTTTTAACTGAATACGGTTGTGAAAAAGTGTTCATGCATCCATTTAGTGCAGCATATTTGCACTTCTGCAGCATAGGAACTGTAGTTTGCTAGGCAACTTTGCTCATTTTTTGACTATATTGTTAAAAGGTGAGTGGTGTGAGCAAAGCAAACCAACAGAACAAAATCAACCCCAAAAAAATTAGGAAGTATATGCAAAGAACAGAGACTAAAATGAAACAGAAAGAGCAGGTAGATATATCCATATACATGAGTAGAATAAAAAAATACTACTGCTTAAAAGTTGGGTTATGTAAAAATCTATGAAAATTATCCTCAACTAAATTAAACTAGTTACCACTCACCTCTCTAGAGAGGAAATAGTCATCAACTGCTTTTTACTCACCATGTCAGCAGGCACTCCGAAATATTCAAGGACATATCTGAGCAGGCTGACAAGGTCTTCCAGCAAAGACATCAGTCTCGGTGGTAGTTGTCCTGTTCCCCGGTGAAGCCAATGAAGCTGTCAGCAGGATTTTCTGCAGAGCTGGCTGCTGCTGCTGCAAGGCTGAGAGGGAAGCAGGTCCAGCAACGGCACTCTGCAGGGTACACGTGATCAAAAGCGATCAACAAAACATCACGTTTAAAATCTGTAAGGGAAAAACACCACTCTTTGACTATGACCACGACTTTAACTGTAACACAGTGTTAACGATGACTGTAACGAGACAATGCAACGATTACTATCAGCTGAATCGCAGCAATTCAGGAAATGACCGCTGTTACATGCACAAAATCCATTCTTTTTCGCATCGCCGTCTATGTAAAGGTATACACGCATACCTGTGAAAATAACAGCATAACAAAATAAATTTGGAACGCCAAACAAGACACACAAGTCACGAAAATGATCGAAACGCTCTCGTTACCTCCTAAACTTATTCACGTCTGCCAGCCAGGTGAAATCAAATAAAGCTGTTTGAGCAAGATTTCTTGTAATTGGACGAAGCAGAAGTCACCGGCAGCGGACAACCAATTATATTGCGGTGTCTACTCTGGTCCTGTCCAATGGGCGTGAGTGTGTGATGAGAGTGCGAAATTCGTATTTGTGAGACCAGCGAGATTTGGCCCGAGCAGAGGTAAAAGATTTCTGTACACGAATTAAAGTAGAAAATAAATGAAATTACGCAAGATCCATTCTCGTTTTAGTGGAGAGCTAAAACGCAATGAGATCACGCTCATTTCGGGATTACACAGTCAAATAAATGGAGTTAAATAACGCCATGGTCGGTCATGCTAATGGCTAATTGTCGTTGTTCTGTTTATCTTGTCTTGTGCTGAAGCTAAGCTACCTTGTTTGTTTATTTACTGGTCCGGTTAGTAAAGTCCTTCTAACTGCTTTCCTCTCGAAGTCACACGCCGTTTTTTGGATATTTGAGTTTGTCTATTAGTTGGCGTGTAAGAGTCAGAAATGTACAGTGTAGCTCCTGTAAGCATTAGTTGCCAACTTCCCTAAAGTTGAAGTGGATTTCTGTTTCCAGACGTTTCTCCATAGTTTAATGACTAAGGTGTAAACAAAGGCACAGAATAGTCTGATGCGAAGCAGTCAGTTCTAGGGAAAAAAACCCCAGAAGAGTCAGAGTTGTCACAGCCGTAGTGATGGCCCAATGTCTAAAGTGTTGACTGCTTCTAACAGCTCCCTGACAAAGTTATGACATGCTGACTGACATTTTTTACGATAGCCTTGCGTCAAGGTTTGGGCTTTATGTATCACTTAAATTTGGTAATGCTAAAGTGGTACATGCAGGAGGTTATGAGGCAAATAACTGAAATAATCTCAGCTATCATTTATGCTGACATATCAGAATATAGGTTCCCAAACCTGCTCCTGGAACCCTCCTACCCAGCATCTTTCAGTGTTGTAATAAACAGGCAAGTTATATTTTAAGTGTATATTGTACAAACAGTGGGATGCAAAAGTTTGGGCAACCTTGTTAATAGTCATTATTTTCCTGTATAAATTGTTGGTTGTTACGATAA
>JBBJLR010000139.1:25760166-25778429 GCA_037577145.1 Brachypetersius gabonensis
TGTGTGTGTGTGTGTGTGTGTGTATAAATTTAATTTTTTTATTCATTATTATTGACCACAGTCTCCGGTGGTATCCGCAGCAGAGTGACCCACTTGCAGTTGCTCTTCTCCCGGAAGTAGAATTCGACTGTTTTTGTTTTGCACTGCAGGAGTAATGAGCGCTGCTAATCTCCTTCGTTTTCTCAAAATATGACCATCACTTCTCCGCGTATGTTATCTATTCAAAATGCACACATTTAACTTCGCGTCCTATAATCATTTAAAGCAGAGGAAGAGTAAAAGGACAATAAGAAATGTGCAGCTTTAGCAAGCTAGGCTAATGCTATATTTTCAGCATTGGAGACAGTTAGTGTTGACTCTTCTGTTTTCATGCATAAACAGTGCCATGGCGAGGGTTTGTTCACAGCCAGTTTGTGTATTCGGCTTCAGGTTTTTGTGCTTTGTAAACCTCTACCCTGTTAGCTCCATATTCTCCAGCCTTTTCATCTAATGGTCCGTTCCATCTTAAATCCTACAGCGTTCAGCAAGCAAGTGCGTGATTGAAGGTGGAGCAGAAAAAAGCAAACAGGAGGTTCAACCTGGTTGTGCCCAGTATATATTTTCTGTGTTTAAAGTGCTGCTGATTTAATTTCATGCTCTCTGTGTTTGTCCTCTTTTGTCCTTTCTCCACAGTAGCTCTGTCCTCATGATGAACTTTGATGGTCTGGACCCGGGCCTGGGGGAGTATGCCCCGGGTCTGCACGGGAGCCTGGAGCCCGGTCTGGACACATCCCTAGACCCGGCTCTGCTCCAGGGCGTGGAGCTGGACCCGGACACCCTGGGGGTGCCTGTGCCTGAGTCTGTGCACCTGTTGGAGGGCATGTACTCGGAACTCCACAGCGTGGCCGCGGAAGTCGGCATCCCCGTTACAGCCGCCCACTTCGACCTGCAGGAAGAGCTGCTGTGGATGGGGAACCACCGGGTATGGTGAAATCAGACCTCGGCCGACGACGCCCATTGTTGTCACTTTTCACAGGGGTGATGACAACCTGACAGTTTGTAAAGTTTCCAGTTTCACTCTGGGAAAGCAACTCACCTGGAAGTTACAGTCAGGTCTGGGTGGATGATGACACTCCTGTGACATCAGTTATAGTGGATGTGCATTCTCTGGAAGGCTCTTTTTGCAGTATCTGGCCATTCCACATTATGATTTCATCAAAAGCATGACTAGATATCAGGGGATTGGCGACGCACACTTTTAGGTGCAGTGCAATCTTTTGTTGGTTTGGATCAGAAGTGTTATTTACATTTGAACCAACAAAATTCGAGTCAATTCAATTTTAGTATATGTAGCTTTTAATAATCAGTGTTGTCACAAATCAGCTTTAACGAATCAAGGTCCAAGCCCGCAGTTAGCAAAAACAAAGGCGACAAAAGCGAGGAAACCTGCAGAGGAACCAAGACTCAAAATAGGAGTCAATACACTTCTTTTATTGCACTAAGTGTGTGTATTTTCAAGCCCCTAATACAGTTATGATGCATCGTTTGCTTTCTCAATGAAAGATTGTACTGCTGATCTTAAAAACAGTGCATATCAGATATAAACCACTGCAAAACCTGAAGTGCCTCATATAAAATGGTCTCCATATGAACACCCTGTGAACGTGTCACAGAAGCACAGTTAAAATATGTCTGCACCAGGGCACCGGAAAAAGAAATGCAGCACAGCGGTTTTCCTGCTCAGACACACCTGATTTATTTAATCAGTTAATAGGCAAATTACCATACTGTGCTGTGACTCCAGCACTCAAGGACCACACTTTGAGATGCCTGACACAAAATATTAACTCAGACCTTGAGTAACTAAGTTACTGTTTGTTTTTCACTTTTCTGATTTTCAGGAAAGCGAATGAAAAGGGAAGGAAAAATGTGTGCTATTTCAGCATTAACAGTTGTTGATTTTTTGTATGCAAACATGACACCATCATAATATATGCATGTGTATTTGTTTTCTTTTATCGCAGGGACATGCCAGCTCCTTTTTTGGTCCCACCATGGGTCGCTACTCGTCTTTCCAGGTGCACCTGACTGATGACATCCGTCACATTCAGAGCATGGACACGGGTGTCCTGTTTCTAACTAAGAGCAATCTTAAGTGCCTTACACGTGGAGGCTTTATCATGTTCGACTACCCGTTAGTGTCTCCATTTATACCACAGCATTTTGTACAGTGCTTGCACAACAGCTTTATACATATGTGTATGAAATATTCAAATCATAAACCAAACCACACTGAGAAATGTGTCCCCAGAACAAGGCTTCCTAGTGCAAATGGCAGTGGCAGTTTGTTTTAATTTACTATTTACCATTAGTTTTAATTTTCTACAGCTACATTACAGTGGTGATCAAGGTTAACATGATCGTGTGTGTGTGTGTGTGTGTGTGTGTGTGTGTGTGTGTGTGTGTGCGCGCGCGCGCGCACGCCTTTGAATGTGTGTGTGTTTGTTTTCCATGTTCCAGAATGGAGGAGGGTGCAGACATGCACAGTTTACTGCTGACTGACAATAACACGCTGCTCATGGGAGGCTTGCAGAACTATGTTTCTGAGTTGGATCTGAACACAGTGCAGGAGACACAGAAAGTAAGATGATAAAATGTCATACAAGGAACATAAAATTTTTAATGAATGCATATTTTTTGGTATAAAGGATTGTTGATTGAGTTCTTATTCAGGAGGTTAGAGTGCAGGAATAGAGAACATGAGTCTGCATGTCAACAAACACTTAAAACCCCAGAATATCTCATTTGTAAATCTGACTTCAGTGATGGATGTTAGATGTCCTTCTAGTTAAACTTTTTATTGCGTTTACAGCATTTAGCAGACGCTCTTATCCAGAGCGACATACATCACCTGCTTTTTACCAATTTACTGACCGCTAAGTTACACACTTTAGCAAACCCTGTCATAACCTGTAGGTTAATACATAGATCAGGACAAACAGCCTGAGGTTTTTTAAATATAATGAAAATTATGTATATGAGATAAACGAGAGGACTGGTGAGTTACCAAGGTGTTCCTTGAAGAGGTGGTGTTCCTTGAAGAGGTGGTCTTCAGACGAGGCTTGAAGAGGTGGAACATAATGCTAGTGGCCTCAGGGAGACAGTGAAGGTTTCGGACTAGAGGCATAGTGTGTGAGAATTTATGAACATTGAAAAGTAACGTCGCAGCTGCATTAGTAGTCATTATATTATGATATGTGATCCATGTTGTTAAGTTGTCTCGTCATTTTAAACACTTAATTCACATTAAATTTTACACTTAATAATTTTAAGGCATCTGTTTACCTTTTGATTGTCTTTTTCTTGATTTAGTTCACGGTGGAGGTTCCTGGCGTGGCTATCATGAGGCAGTCCAATCGTTTCTTCTTTTGCGGTCACACGTCTGGCAAGGTGAGAAAACTGAAACGGGCTTCTTCTATAATATGATGCGAGAATATCTTTTATTTGATTGTGACCTGAGGTTAGTTGTTGTTTGTATAGATTGCAGAGTTACAGTGTCACAGTAATAATTAAAATGCGTAATTCCATCTAATGGAATCTAATAATTTATCCCAGCAATTATTTAATCTCTCATCACTATTGTCTTCTGTGTTGGTGGTAGGTGTCTTTGCGAGATTTGCGGACGTTTAAAATGGAGCATGAGTTTGACGCCTTCTCTGGCAGCCTGTCAGATTTTGATGTGCATGGTAACCTGCTGGCAGCGTGTGGCTTCTCGAGCCGTGGCCTAAATGGCCTCTCTTGTGACCGCTTCCTCATGGTATACGACTTGCGCATGATGCGGGCAGTGACCCCTCTGCAGGTGCATGTTGACCCCCTCTTCCTTCGCTTCATCCCCACCTACACCTCTCGTCTGGCCATCATCTCCCAGACAGGTAATCACTAGATTTGTTGCTCAGATTTGTGTAGTTTGGCTGCATGACAGTATTGGCCTCCGACCAGTATCAGCAGATACTTGTCAGTTGGCATCAGACAAATGATGAGATTTAACCAACAGCTGGTGACTCATTTATTGTGCTCTAGAAGAGTAAAATGTTTAAGCAATTGATTGCTGTATCAAAAAACCCTACATTTTCATTTTACTGCATTTGCCCCCTCTTGTATGTCCCTGTGTGCTGATAATCCATGTGGATTTAGCTACATTTCATAAATACATTTAATAGATGTCTCTATAAATTGGACTATTACATATTACAGTCACAGTTAGATAACTTTATTGATCCCATATGGAACAGCTTATGTTACAGCTGCACAGACACACAGAGATAAGAACAATATGCAATATAAAGTCTAAATAAATCCAATAAATCTGCGGAAAATACTTTATACGAAATACACTGTGATATATACTCAAATGCTGGGGCCTATTGAAAGCACTAATAACTTCATTATATTACCAAAACCAGCTCTGTGTTTGTCTGTATGTGACTAAATGGTGGTGGTGGCCTAGTGGGTAGGATACTTGCATCTGGACCAAGAGGTCATGGTTTGGAATCCTACCTTCAGCAAAACCACCACTGGGTTCCTGAGGAAAACCCTTAACCCGAAGTTGCTCCTGGGTGACTGTCCCCTGTAGATACAGAAAGGAAGTCACCCATGCCAGGAATGTAAATGGGTGCTAAAGTTGTCCATTGTCTCCCCCTGCAGGTCAGTGTCAGTTCTGCGAGCCCACAGGTTTGGCCAACCTGGCTGACGTCTTCCACGTGAACACAGTGGGCCAGCTGCTCATGAGCTTCGATGTGTCGTCCAGCAAGCAGGCTCTGGCATTCGGCGACTCTGGTGGCGGCGTGCATCTGTGGTCCAGTGCCCCAGAGGTCTCCTTCAACGATTACTCCCGGGAGACAGAGCTGACCCTGCCCTGTCTGGTGGACTCCCTCCCTCAACTAGACTGGAACAACGAGTTGGTGCCTCTGTCCCTGCTGCCGTTGCCTCTTACCAACACTGAGCCTTTGCTTTCAGACTGGCCAAGCAATCTTGTCACTCCCAACCCCAGGTATCACTGTCCTATGGCTGTAATGATGGTTGCTATAAATGATTAATCTGTTAACTACTATTTTATTGACCACATTGATCACAGGAGCATTTGATAGAACTTTTTTCATAAACAGCAGTATCATTAACTGTAGATTTTTTCAACTTATTGTTGCAGCCCTGGTGTATTTATCTTGTGGGTAATGAAGGTTGTGGCCTTTAAATGCTAAAGCTTATTTTTCTTTTGTTGTGGCCTTCGCCTTCTACCACCCTTTAGTAGTAAATGTGAGTACAGTTCTGAGATTTCCTGTCTTATGCCAGACGAGCCCCACCTGTGGACCCAGAAATCCTGAGGACTATGAAGACGGTTGGGTTTATAGGATACGCCCCCAACCCTCGCACTCGCCCTAGAAATCAGGTACATAGCATTCATCTGTTGGACTGAGACGGGGTTTCACGTGTACTTAATTTCCTATTAAAGGTGTAATAATTATGGCAGATTTGGATTTTTTACAGCCAAAATAAACTTTTTGTTTTACTTTCTGGTACATTTCCAGTGCTTTTAATTAATTACAACAAAAACCTTTTAAAATAAAATGAAATAATTTCATCTACCGAAGTTCTAGTCTATTGTTTGTTTGTTTGTTTATTCCCTTTGAACGTCTCTGTAAATAACTGTTTTATCAGGTTCCCTATAAGATAAAGGAAGTGGAGCTTGAGTATGACAACTATAACCAAGTCCCCGAGTCTCCAATCGGTCGGGATGAGGAGCCTCACCTGTACATGGTGCCAAAGAAGTATAGAAAGGTACGATAGAAAGCTGTCCTTTGTGCTCATTTCTCTCATTTACTTGTCTTGATGTAGTATTCGTGGTGGTAATCGGTCAAGCGCTTTTTGAGCTGAATTAGTATTTTCAGCAGATTTAATTACAAATACATATTTTCTTGTTTGAACTTGGATAATTTCTATCCCAACACGTTTGTATCCAATAGGTCACCATCAAATACTCCAAACTGGGCCTTGAAGACTTTGATTTTAAGCACTACAACAGGACTCTGTTTGCTGGTTTGGAGCCTCACATACCAAATGCTTACTGTAACTGCATGATCCAGGTAGGCTATGTTCATTAAACCTTTTATCCTGATCGAAGTAGTTAACTAAATAAAAAGTAAGACAGTTTGTCTGTTTGGTACATGTTTGTGTTGAGGAATTGCCCAGAGAAATTTGAAAGTTAAAAAAAATAAAAAGTAATCCATGAAATCCCTTTGGAATTTTAGTGAGGAATATTGGAAATTCACAGTGTAAGCTGGGAATGGTTCCTCTCACTTCATCTTCAGTGGTTAATGGTTAATCTTTCTCTCTTTGGTGGGAAGGTGCTATATTTCCTGGAGCCGATCAGGTGCCTGGTGCAGAATCATCTGTGCCAGAAGGAGTTCTGTTTGGCCTGTGAGCTCGGCTTCCTCTTTCATATGCTGGATCTCAGCAGAGGAGACCCGTGCCAGGTGTGTTATCACTAAAAGGCCATGTTGTCGCACATAATTCAGGATTTTTTAAAAATATGGATGTAGTCTTCCTGCTTAATCAGTCACATTAAACACAAATGAGGTAGTGTATCATCTTCAGAAAATATTCCTCTATTATTCTTCTGTTCGTTATTTCAGTCTGTTGTAAAGCTGTGCTTTCCCACCCCTTTCCTGGGAACCCAGCATCCAGTTTTGGCAAGGCCAGTGTGGCAGGGTGGTGTGATTTACACTAGACCATTGAGACTGATTAAAAAAAAAATAAAATAAAAAAATCTTGGAGTCTTTGGATCATATTCCAAGTTGTGTCTGTATGAGTTGATGCAGTGTGGCAGAACAGACTTGGCGTGCAGGTTGTCACAGAAGTAGCACATGTTTGTTTAGAGTTAACATTGTATAAATCTGTAGCCTTTAGTCCCTACACAATTGGCTCAAATGTTCAGTTGCTGCTGAAGGCATGAATTAACTGGATCAGGTGTGTTACGTTGGGTAAAGCTAAACTTTGCAGTATGGTAGATTTCAGGAACACTGTTTGGGCAACCATGCCCCAAAGATCTGTTGTAGGTATATTCCTTTGATCAGTCAGGCATTTAGATGGTGCAGAGAACCCATACAAAGAGCCCACTGTGTGTTCTCTCCAGGCCAGTAATTTCCTCAGAGCGTTCCGGACAATCCCCGAGGCGTCAGCGCTGGGGCTGATCCTGGCTGACTCTGACGAGCAAACAGGGAAGGCCAGGCTGGGGCGGCTGATCCAGAGCTGGAACCGCTTCATCCTGACCCAGCTGCACCAGGAGACCCAGGAGCAGGAAGGACCTCAGGCCTATAGGGGAACTAGCAGCAGGTGAGAAGTGACTATAATACTTTAAGGGCGTTACAGGGATAGTCCCCCTGGAGCAACTGAGTGTTAAGTGCCTTAGTCATGGACACAATGGTAGAAAGCGGGGGTTTGAACCTGCAACTTTGTGGTCATCAGACCCACAGGCAAGTGTTTTACCCACTAGGCTACTAACACCCCTGTCAGAGAGGAAGTGACAAAATGCCAGATTCATAGCTTTTTGCAACTGTTACTAGCAGTTGGTGTCTGTGTGTAGGATGTTATAAGTCAAATATACCAACCAAAAAGACCCACTGATCCCACTGTTCTTGTTACGTATCTGCGTTTGAGATATGTATTTGATCTGATCACATGTGAAAATGTCTCTAATTTGTGCCGCATCATTAAACAAAGTATTTTACGCTGTTGATGAAAAAGGCTGTTTGTATGGGTTCTCTTTGTGTTGCAGTTCTCTGGGCTCACTGGGAGAGTCTGTCATTGGCAGGCTGTTTGGCTGTGAGGTGGAGAACAGCAGTCTGTGTCGATGTGGAAAGGAGACGGTCCGGTCTTCTCTCACTCTACTCTTCACCATGCACTACCCGGAGCAGAGCTCTGTGGGTCAGAACACTCATTACATACTGATCTTCAGCAAAACACTGTGGGAATTGGGAATTAATTTGACTGAGTTTTCACAGTAACTCTAATGAAGGCATGTAGCATTAACCCATGGAACAATAGTTATCAAAAGGCATCCATAATGTTTGCTTTCAGTTCCATTTTCCATCCATTCCAGTAGCTTACAGAATACAATACTCTGTCATGCTAGGAATGGTTTGACAACCTGATTTAAACAATTTTCCTCCTACCCAAGACACAGCGTAGTGCTAAAAGAAAGAAGCAAAATTTGGACACCTTACATGTTTTGGCTATTCAATTGCATCTAGGATTAGCGAAAAAATGTGTAAATTTTCTTGCTAAACTGTTCTAGTAAGATATGTACACTGTTAAACTTGAAAACAAATTAAACTAATTAGGTTTATTTTGTAGACAAGGTCCAGGAGTATGACTTTACTGAGATCTTGAAGAAGAGCATCTGTCTGGAGCAGAGCACACAGGCCTGGTGTGAAAACTGTGAGAAATATCAGCCTACAGTAAGTCTCTCATTTTTATTGTCTGAACAGTAAGCTTGCATTAATCAAAGCAGAGGGAGTGTTTTAACATTAATATAGCTTGATTTAACATCAGTCCTGCTAATTCTTATATTATTGTAACTATATACAACAGTTGTGTGTCTGTGTGTGTACGCAGGTGCAGACCCGGAACATTCGCTGTTTGCCAGATGTGTTGGTGATAAACTGTGAGGTGAACAGTGTTAAAGAGGCAGAGTTCTGGAAGGCCCAAGCAGAGGTTAGTTCAAGTGTCATCTTCAGTTTGTTCTGAAATAGGAATGTTAAAAATTGCTCATTATGGGAGTGGGAAATGTACATAGTCATTTAGGGAACCAGTGTTTTTGGGTTTTGTTTTTTTTTTTTTATTTTACTAGACTTTCAGCAGTTGGTTCCCTGCTCATAGATTAAGCCTAGTCCTGGGCTAACCAGTTTGGAAATCCTCAATTCAAAAGAAAAAAAAAATAGTCCATGACTGGGAAAACAGCCCTAAGAGTCCACATACTACATATTACTTTCAAAGTTATTGCAAAATTATTAATAATAGTCCAGGAAGTCTAAGGATTAATGACCAAACCTTTCAGGGGTGAGTTTGCTTAATTTGGATGTGGTCTAACCTGTTGTTGATGTGTGTTTGCTCTGCAGTATTCATTCAATAAAGCCTTAAAAAAGGAAGCAGCAGAGCCCCCAAAGCCTAAGGAACCTTTCCCTACAGAGTGGTGTATAGAGTAAGACTTATCTACTGTGCACTGCACCTGTATGACCTGCAACTATGCACACACATGAAAGATGCATTTTCATGTCTCTCTGATTTGCAGCAGATTGTGGTGGCAGTAAACCTTATAGTGTCTTCACTACTTTTTTGAAAACGTGTTTCATTTATGCAGGGATGAGCTGTGCGGTGTGGAGGGCTTGACCTTTGATACTTGTGCAGAGGACCTGAGGCACGTGTGGATACCACTCACTATGAAGATGTGCATCAGTAAAACTCATGGCCTAGAGGTCTGCAGCTGGCCTGAGGGTGAGGAGGTGAGAGACAGTCCTTCCCCACACAGTCCGGCTCTACAGTGTACCTGGCTCACAAAGGGCCCAGTCATCTTCCTGCCTGCTGCTAACCCTCAAACTGTAGGCTAGTCAGTCAGTTGTTAATCTTAAGGTGTTTAATTCAGTAACAAAAATTACTTACTTGGTATCTGCAACCACTGTTATGTACTTATGACAGGTTGTGCAATTATGTCTAATGGTCATCATTGTTAAAATGTTGTGATTTAGGGGTTTTGAAATGTATTTCCCAGTTGCCACTATGAATTAAATAACAGTAATATGTTATTTATTTTGTTATGGCAGCAAAGAAGGTAACTCTGGATCAGTTTTAAGTATAGTTCAAGGAATTAAAAACAGAAAAAATATGTTTAGAGATGAAGAAACAAGTACTTTTTAGTGTCACCATTTTTAATCAGCATTTAATGGTATGCACTGATGAAAAGACAGGAAGCAGAGCTTGAGGTGACAAATGTTAAGATTTGCCCTGGAAGTGACGAGGATGGACAGGATCGGGAATAAGTCTATTGGAGGGACAGCTTGAATTGGACGTTTTGGAGGAGAGGTGAGTCAGAGAGGCGAGATTGCATTGGTTTAGACCTGTGCTGAGGAGAGACTCTGAGTATGTTGAGAAGGATGCTGAGGATGGAGCTGCCAGGGAAGAAAAGAAGAGGTTTATGGATGTGGTGAGGGACAACATGCAGGCAGTTGGTGTGAGAGAGGAAGCTACAAAGATAGAAGGAAATGGAGACGGTTGATTCCGAAAGTGGAAGTAGAAGATTTAATGGTATGCCAGCTTGTAACACATGGATTAAGCTCCTTATTTAATGAAGCTGAGTTTTGATTCAGTGTCATCATTTTAAGAAATGCAGCTCATTTGACACATCGCTTTTGTTTAGTTTAAGGTATTGTTGATGTGTATTGTGCTGCTCTCATTTCCTTTCCTATAGCTAAGTGCAGAGGTAGAGGCGGAAGGAGCTGCTTTGTATGACCTAGTAGTCACTGTGCCACACATTCTTGATGCCCGCACAGGAGGAAACCTAATAGCCCATATTAAAGTAGGAGAAACCTATCATCAGAGAAAAGAGGTACGAGACTTTTTTTATTGTATTGTTGCAACAATTTTCAAAATGTATTACTTTATCTTCTACTGTTTGTGTGTTTTATTAGTTTAGTCTGAGTAAGAATTTCACTTAAACTGCTGGATCTAATTGCAGTTAGAAGTTTGACATGCTTTGTTTGACATTTGATTAAAACCCCTCAAAATATCTTGCTCCCTTTTTTACAGGGAGTAACACACCAGCAGTGGTATCTTTTCAATGATTTCTTGATTGAGCCCATTGATAAGGTAAAGGTGGACAAGACGTGTACACTGGAAATAATTGTCTGCTTCGTTGTTTATTGTCAGTAAGAGAGCTGTAAAAACGTGTTTGTCTTTCAGACTGAAGCAGCTCAGTTTGATGTGAGCTGGAAGGTCCCTGCTATCATTTATTATGCCAAGCGGAACTACCACTCTAAATATGACTTGCGCAGTAAGACTTCCATTTTTCATTTCAGGTTTTCATAAAATAAAATACAGGGATGTCACTAGGACGGAAAGACAAGGGGGGCTTAGCCCCCCAGGGTTGCAGAAAGGAATTAGCGTTTATAGAGGGCTGAAAACCTTTCCTTTCACTTAAGGAAACAAGTAAACTTAAGCAGTGAACAGTTATGGACACTCATAGTATTGTTCTGTTAAACTGAGTACAAACGGCGCTACCAGAGAAATATTACTAAATGGCCTCCGGTTGCTGCTCACTAACAAGCAGCGCCGTGTAGCTTCCCCTGGGTCCTAATGCCCGCCTTCTGCCTACAGCAGCTTCAACAGCCAGTACATCATTTTAATTCAATAATAATATCTAAACTTATTATTTTTAATTTCAATTCATAGTCTTGTTTCTATTTGTAAAGTGCGTATCTGCACTTAGTGATATCTTGTATGAAATGTTTGGAAATATAATTTCAAAAGAGTAGAATAATGACTATATATTTAGGGTGGCTTGGGATCATTTAGGGGGGGGCTTCAGACCTTCGGCAGAATTTGAATGAGCCATTTTAAATCTAGATTCATCCAGATTAATTCCAAGATTACAGTGAGATTAATCTAGATTTTAAAAAAATTATCTATGCCCACCACTAATTTTAATGCATGGTTTGTCTTCTAACGTACTTTGTGTTTAAATCACTGAAATGTACACCCTCCACAGTTAAAAATCCTATTGAAGCCAGTGTGTTGCTGACAGAGGCTTCATTAGCTCGGAAACAGCGGAAAACTCATGCCACCTTCATCCCTCTTATGGTTAGCGAGATGCCACAGGCAGGAGACCTTGTGGGGCTGGATGCAGAGTTTGTCACTCTGAACCAGGTCAGTGGAACACAGATACCAGTATAGCACTGCATGAAGACTGTGTTCACAGACTTGTCAGCTTCACACTGCTGGCTACCAACTGCTTGTGTTCTCCATAGTTATTCATTTTACCGTTACCAAAATCTATGATTTGTTTATTACTGTGTTGTTGGCTTCTTCAGTACTGTTTTTGTAGAAGGCTGCAATATGCATTTGAGCTCTCCAGCCAATCAGTATCTGAAATGTGAATTTTATAGAAACATATACATTTCTATACAGTGGAGGGTAGAAGAAATGGTGCAATTTCTACAATACCCACGTAGCCATTTTATGTAGTATACAAATCTATCAGTGATTGCACAATTGTCTTCTTAGATTTTATACATATAATGTTGTTGATATTAAATAGTACCATTATTGTAAATCTATGGTTTCTTTCACCACTGTGGTGTACTGCTCTGACTTTATCTCTAAATGTCTTTGTTTATATCTTAACGATTTGATTTCTGTTTGCGCAGACATTTGGGGAAGTTGATGGAATTCCTCTTTAATGTTTAAGGCATATCCATTGATGTATCTGTGCCTTTATTGTTGCACAGGAAGAGGCAGAGTTGCGAAGTGATGGGACCAAGTCCACTATTAAGCCCAGTCAGATGTCTGTGGCTCGCATTACATGTGTGAGGGGACAGGGGCCCAATGAAGGAGTCCCTTTCATCGACGACTACATCTCAACGCAGGAGCAGGTGTAGTGTCTTTGTGCCTGCCTCTCTGTTCACCTAGCATTTTGTTATGGACTGACCATTTTGCTTTTTGCGCTTTTAAATATAGGAACACACTTTAAAACGTATTCATTATTATATTAAGCCTATTGTGAAGTAGAAATTTGAACTAACTAACGCTCACTTGGGCATGATCCTATCAATAATACCAATAAAATAATACAAAACCTAAAACCTTTTTTATTTATTAAATGAGATTAAGGAAGCGCGTAGACATTAAAATGAATAATATTTAATAACAGCACGGGGTTCTTTTGTTGTAGGTGGTGGACTACTTGACCCAGTATTCAGGCATCAAACCTGGCGACCTGGATGCCAAGATTTCCTCAAAACACTTAACCACATTGAAATCTACCTATCTCAAACTTCGCTTTCTGATTGACACTGGAGTGCGTTTTGTTGGCCATGGATTACAAAAGGATTTCCGGGTCATAAACCTGTTGGTGAGTTTGATATACAGCTCTTCTTAGAACTGTTCTGTAGAGTTAAATTGTCTTAGTCAAGTGAGTCACCACTTGCCAGGAATACGAATTTTGTTAATGAGACAAATTAACCTGTTTATTGTATGTAGGTCCTGAAGGATCAGGTGATAGACACAGTCTACCTTTTCCACATGCCCAGGAAAAGAATGATTTCACTGCGTTTCCTTGCTTGGTATTTCCTTGGTAGGTGCTTTGCAGTGTCCTGCAATGTGATCTACCTTCTACAATGTATTTTCACAAACGCCTATGATAGACTTTTGTACTTCCATCACTTCACTTTTACCAGGTTTGTTTGAGGATATTTTGTTTGGGTTTTCTTTTTCAGAATTAAACATTCAGAGTGAGACCCATGACAGTATAGAGGATGCGCGCACAGCCCTTCAGCTGTACAGAAAGTATTTAGAGCTGAGCCGTGGGGGACAGGATGAGTTCCGGAAGGTTCTCAAGGGGCTGTATGAAAAAGGACGTAAACTGGATTGGAAAGTACCCGACATAGACTCAGCTGATGGCCAGGGGAGCCCGAAAGGTGTGAGAACATAGCTTCTATATATTAAAAAAAAAAAGTAAAACAGTGATATTTTTGGGTAATTAGTTTCTCACTGAACTAACATTATTTGAACACCATGTTTTTACTGAGAGTTAATTGAGATTTTTCTTTGACAGGTACTGCTGTGTTCCCCTCAGTGTTAGGCTTGTGATCAGAGTGAAGTTCTTCTGCCTACTGCAACATTCCCACCAAAGGGACTTTTCCTTCTACTTTTCAAAGTTATTTATATTTCATTATGACAAAGCCAGGCAGGCGTCAATCACACTATTTTTTTAGGAAACTGTTACAAGTACTGAACATAAACATTTATAATGATCATGTTGGAGGACCGTAATTCTGGAGTGAGAAAAAAGCTTAAAAAGTGTCCTGATAGACGTTTATCCACGCAGTGGGTATTTTGTGCACTGCACAAAGGATTTTTTAAGTGGATAAGCAAGACTGAGAAACTGAACCAAAACAGCATTATTTTTGCTTGCATTTCATTCCATGTTTGCATAACATTCAAGTTTAATAAATCACCACCCAGTAGTCCAACACTGCACATATCTGTATTTCACCTCTGTGGCAGTATTGTTGCTGGAATTGGTGTTTTTTCCTGAAAATAAACACCAATTTTAAAATAATTACAAAACTGTTTCTAATGAACAATGCTAGCTAGCATTTTGGAATGAATCTACAAACAATATTCAATAGTCTTGTATTAGGACTCTGGCATTTTATATTGAAAACACATTTTGAAATTTTTGGGAAACACGTGGGGAGGTTTTTATAAATGAACTAATCTTTGTGTTCTCGTGTCATCACAGCATCATAAGTTCTGCTTCAATCCTGGACATACACAGTGAACAGCTGTTGGGGTATTTTCACATTGGCTTTTCATACTGTGGAGCTGAACATTGCACTTACTGAATTTGGTTAGAACAGGCAGTTGAAAGCCCATGAAGTATGTTGATTGTTGGGGGTGGGTGGGTGTCTTTTTGTAACCATGAAATACACTTTAATAAAAAGGCAGCTTAATAAAACATTGGAGTCTTTGGGTGTTATTTTCTATTAGAACAGGGCATATTGAAACATATGAACAAAAACAAATTCCAAATGCAAAGGCAGTTGGGTCATGGTCAGTTTTGCACAGCAGCAGTGGTCTGTATGGAGAAGCGTAAAAAGGTCAAGAAACAAGACATTGGAGGCCATAAAAGGCCTAAAAATTCAAAGTAACTGATTAAAATTTTGTTACTCTGAACATTTTTTACTTTGCAGGCAAATACTAAAATTTCAATTTTGCTGCCTGAACTTTGTCCCTTGACCAAGTAATCATCTCCACACACTGCTCCCCGGGCTTCCCTCATTGGTGGCAGCCCATTGCTTTGCTTGGTGAATGGGTTAAATGCAGAGAAAGTATTCCTCTGAGCTGTAAAAATGAACACTGTAGCTGAACAGGCAGATGCTTTAAGGCAACCTGGCACTATGCTGTGCTGTTGGGACGATATGGGGCTAATTTACCTTGTCACTTTTACTAATACAGAATCTTGTGTAAGGGGCGGAACGTTCTAAAGCGGCTCATTGTTTTTTCCAAAACATCATATTTCACTACTGGAGTTGAGAACTAAGGCTGTCTGATTTTTGACATTCCAGAATCAAGAGAATTCACTTTCATTCTGGTGGTAGTTCATTCCTGCATTACAGAGAATTGAAAGGGACCATTCTGTCATACATGAACACACCACAGAATAGATAGAAACCGTTACGGACTTGTGAACAAATCTGTGGCGTTAAATATTTGAAAAAATATTTTTTGACTCGTATATAAGATTGGGATAATGGTTAAGTTCTTGATTTTTGTTCTCAAACTGTTCATTACCTTAACAGAATACCTCAGCCAACTGCCTAATATTGTGCAGGTCCCTTCGTGCCACCAAAACACTTCTGATCCATTGAGGCATGGACTCTACAAGACACCTGAGGGTGTGTTGTGATATCTGGAATCATGGTTTAGCTGCAGATCCTTTAAGTCCTCTAAAGTCGGCAGTGTCTATTGAAAACATATTTTGGAAATCACTTTAAATGCACATTTTGTGATTGTCTGATCTTTGCATTTTCATAGCAGCACAACTTATGCATGCTTCAGTCCTGGACATACATAGTAAACAGTCGGTGGTCAGTATAAAGTAATGTAATGTGGCTACACATTAGCTTTTCATACTGATAAGCCTGTGTATACATTGCACTTACTGAAGTTAGAACAGTCAGTTGAAAGCAGTTTAAGTGTGGTTGGACATTTTTGTATGTTGTGAGGTGGGGCCTCTATGGACTAGACTAGTTTGTCTAGAAGGTCATGTTCCTCAAACCGTTCCTGAAGTGAATAATAAAAAAAAAAAACCCTCTCAAACTACTTTGTTATGGTGGCACAGACCTGTTGCTGTGGTTTGGGGCACAATATGACTTAATGTGAGCTGTAAAAACGAACACTGTAGCTGAACAGGCAGATGCTTTAAGACAACCTGGCACTGTCTAAAATGGCTGGCCATAGCAGTGTAGTTTTTAACGGCTTACATTATGTCATACTGTGCCCAAAAGCACAGCACCAAGTCTGTGCCACCTTAATAAAGAGCCGGATTCTGTCAAAGTGGGATGAAGTTTTATTTTTATGAAAACAATTTGACAGTTTGTTGGCAACATTAGCTTCATGCTAAACTAAAGATGAAAATTTTCGACTGAAGTTGGTCCAGGGTTCAAGGTTATTTCTGTCATCAGCAGTGAGTTTCTCCATGGACCACGGTGTAACATATAGCAACAAACAACAGTCAACAGTCAACAGAATGCAAGTTACAACAAACAGTAGACAACAGACAATCAATAAATAGACAACAAGTGTGGACGTTACATGAACCTTCTGGAGTGATGAGTATTGTACCATAAGTTTGATTATTGCACAGGAGGCAGTTAGCAGCATTGAACAAAGTACAAGGGATGACAGAAACAATAAAATAAATAGAAAATACAGCAGTGTAACAGTAGTGTGAGTGGGATGTGAATCTTAGACAGTTCAGAATGAAAACGCTGCACCATATATACATATGCTGTACTGGAAAGTGAGCGGTCATTCGGTTGGCTGTTTCGGCAGTAAACAGAATTAGTAAAGTGCAGGTGCTAATTGAAAGTCCAGAGTGTAGTATGATAAGTATAGACAGTATAAAATGAGGTAGTTCCCTGAAATGTGCGTTCAAAGCCCTGATTGCCTGTGGTATTAAACAGTTGCACAGCTGCGCAGAACCAGAGCGTAAGCTTCAACAGTGATGCTGTGGAGGTAGCAGTGATGGGGTGGAGGTAAAAGCGTCTGCAAAATGCCATAAATGTAAATGATGCAAAAGGAGAGAAGACTTTCAATGTTGCCTTTATACAATGTGGTGAGGACTAGTGGGAGAGGCTCAGTCTTCAGGCTCGGTAGAAAGTGTAGGTGTGGCCAAGCCCCCTTGGCTATGGAGGTGGAGCTGAGGGTCGAAGAGAGGTCCTCTGTGATGCGGATGCCCAGGAACTTGGTGATTTGAACGTGCTCTACAGCAGTGCTGACTATGGTCAGAGATGGCTGAGCAGGGCTGGGCTTCCTGAAGTCAATTATCTCTTTTTTCACACGCGAAAGTGATTGTTGTCCTTACACCTCCTCTGTATAGGCTGAGACATTGTTGTTTGTAATTAGAGACCCACCACCATCATGTCTTCTGAAAATGTGATGATTAGTTTGGAGCTGGACTCTGCTGAGTAGTCAGGAGTCAGGAGTGTGAAGAGCAGAGGGCTGAGGACACAGCCCTGCGGTGCTCCTGCACTCAGTGTGTTGGTCCTGGAAATGTTGGTGCCGGTGCAGACTGACTGAGGCTTTTAAGTCAGAAAGTCTAAAATCCAGTGCACCAGGGCGGTGTTGAGGCCCAGCATGCTCAGCTTGGTGAAAAGTCTCTGGGGAATAGTTTCTCCTTACAAGATGGTTTCTCTTGTCCAGGTGTCAGGTGTAATGCAATGGACAAGGAATCGCCTATAGACCAGTTGCGGTGGTAAGCATACTGAAGAGGCAATTTCCTCCAGGATCAATAAAGTTTTCTGATTCTGATTCTGATTCCAGTGAGCTGGTAAGGACAGCTTTGATGGGGTTCATGTCTTTAAAAGCACTTCATCGTGGCTGGCATGAGAGCTACAGAATGGTAGTCATTCAGACAGATCACGGAAGATTTCCTGGGAACAGTGATAGCTTCAATGTTATAATTCTCTCTGGTATTTTGAAAGTGCCCTTGGAATTTTTGGGCATAGAATGCATACTTTGCGTTCTTGCTCGCCCTGGTCAGGTTGGCAGATGCAGTTCTGAGGACAGCCTTGTCTCCAGATCTGAAGGCAGCATCCCTTTCAGCTCCCTCCGAACTGTTGCAGACATCCAGGGTTTCTGGTTGACCCCTGTAGTAACCTTCCTGGAGACAGTATCATCCTCAGTGCACTTGCTGATACTGCCTGTCGCTATATATGCTCATTCATATATAT
>JBBJLR010000139.1:25778529-25790582 GCA_037577145.1 Brachypetersius gabonensis
GTTTACGGCATTTAGCAGACGCTCTTATCCAGAGCGACATATATCAGTGCTTAAGTAGTCTATGTCTGCCCTTCACACCTGTAAAGCTACACCTGCTTTTTACCAAGTCACCACCAGTTAAGTTACACACCTTAACAAACCCTGTCAAAACAAAAATGTCAGAGGTTAATACACAAATAAGAAAAAATAGTTAAGATGGTAAGGGTCTGAGGTTTTTTAAATATAAAGAAGATGATGTATCCAAGATAAACAAGAGGACTTGTTAGTTAGCTCCTATATGCATCCACTATGTACATATATATATATTCAATAAGTACATACCTACATACATATATTTGTACATGTTTATATATACATGTACATTTTTACACACACACACACACACACACAAATGTACACATTTATTTATTTTGTATCATTTGTACAGTGTACTTTACATATTGTACTGCTGTGTTAAATCAATTGTATTTTATTATTTTTGCTGCTCTTACCTTTGTATTGTCCACTTTCAGCCATAAACTTGTCGATGTAACTGTCATGACTAGCAGCCTCTCCAAAGTCCGACCAGTCTGTTTTTGGTACTGGAGGACAAACACGTGAACGTGTGGACATGGACATGTAGTCGAACACCGCCGTAACACATTTAGCAGCAATTTTGAGTCGCATTGAGAGGTCGCAGTGCAGACGTCTACTCGCACCACAATCTTGGACCATCAGCTACATCTGAATTTGGTTTTCACTAACCTAAACTTCCCTGATGTACACTCTGTCTTACTTTTCTCCAGATGGTTCTGTTTCATGTGTTGTTTAATAAGAGCTTTATCTCAAGTATTTCCCCACTAAAAAATGTAGGATTAAATGTAATGAATTCATTCAGATGCACCTAATAATTCATATTAAGTGAGATGCCACCGGGAACTCTGAGGTTCAGGATCAAACATTAATATGTTCAGCGAAATAACTGCTAGAAATTTCCTAATTAATTACATTTCTGGATGAGCATTTGAGGGAAATAGTAAAACAGACTAATATCAGTTACAGTTTTTTTAGGTAGATTTATCAGTGATTAGTACAGCCTGCTGTTTGACTGTTTGAAGGCAAATGTGATGTACAACATATTTTTTATAAGGGCGTCTCCTTACCTCTGTACACAGCTATTGTTTCTGTCTATTGTCATTTCCAGTGTGAAATTCTTTCTTGCCATTTAACCCATTCACCAGAGCAGTGTGGGGACGAGACCTTGCTCAAGGGTACCTCAGTGTTGACACTAACAGTTGGGATTCGAGCCCACAACCTTCTGATTGCAGGGTGAACACCCTAACCACTAGGTCATCCAGCTGGCCCAGTTTAACCAGTTTGAGTGTGAGTTTGTAAATACGTTGTAAAATATAGATTTTTGTTACACTAAATAAAGTATAAGAGAGTGCTTTATAAGACCAACAGCATTGTCATATCAAATCAGCTAATTATATGCATAAAGCTTAATGGCATGTGAATTTTCAAACAAGAAAATCTTACTTGATGCTAATTTCAAAATGACTTTGTCCATCAGTTTCTCATTAAGGGTCATCTTCATCCTCATCATCTGTACTGCACACCCTCTGTCTTTCGGTTATTTTAAGGTCTGTTCATGCCAGGCATGTTTGTTCCTGTAATAATGCTGTAACTACAGGGCACACAGGGATACCACATTACTATAAATTGGTAACGTTTTGTACAAAGCTCCATGTGACAGGACAGTTTGATCAATACCCATTTACATCTTTCCTCTTTCCTAGCTTCATCCTTTGTTTCTTCTGTTGGCTGACTTCTACCAGCATCTCTTTTTTAAGGCAATATCCTCTGACTCCACATCTGTCTTCAATCAAAATTGACCAAAAATGTGGCATTGCAACACAGAATTGCAGGATATGTTCATTGTGGAGATGTGAATGGGGGAGAAAGACCATTCTACTAATTATAATACCTGATGCAGCTGGATTGAACTTTTTAACTGACCAGCAAAAATGACATACTCATCATTCTTTTTTTATTCCAAGTCTGATCACATGAATAATTATCACACTGGAATAGTTTTTTCATCTCTTAAATTTTATGAGAAAATCAAATGAACATGTTTTATATAATGTGTTGAGATTGTAAAGCACTCTGTGTTGCACTGGACTGTTATTTCTATTTTATTTAGTAAAATGAATGTGAATTTAGTAAAAACAAATTTAGCAAACATACCTGTTTTATTTATATAATGTTCTTTTTATTATGTAGTGATACCACAGAACATCTTTCTCACCTCTGTAACCGTTTTCCCTGGATCCGTTCTTCACTGATCCACCACTGATTGTTTTTCTCCTGAGGCACAAATATATGTTTAGTTTTATTATCACATTACTATCTTGAAACTATTACAGTTTATTAATGTATATGTATAACTGTTCATCACATCATCACAACTAGAGCTACTGATATAAACTACTGATGTTCTTCTGTTTTTAACTTTTGTCTGTAAAACACTTTGGGCTGAAGTAATTTGTAGGGTAAGCTGTTACTAAACAGACTACCTGCATAAAAATAGACCCAGATTTAATCCTCTATTAAGAAGGTCTTTAAAAAGTCATACATTAATCTCACCTCACTGTTTTCATGAATAAAAGCTCTTCTGTATGTCTTTCAAAAACCTGAAGGCTGAATTTATGAGACTCACCATTCTTTGATGGTGGTGGAAGCCAAATAGGTACAAACATTGTAAAAAAAAAAGTCTTTTGATACAGCAGAAGAACTTTAAACCATAACAAAACCAAAACAAACTTTACACTTATAAAAGCCATAGTAAACCAAACAACTGATTATATGTTACATGTTGCTTAGCCTAATGACTGAATTTCACCAAACTAAAATAAACAAATAAATATATAAATAAACAAACTATAAACTGACGTTAATTAAAGTTCTTTAAACTATGAGCTACAGCACATATAAGAAAATTTGTTTTGTGTAAAATTGTACGTTTTATATTATTTCTAGACAAAATATTTGTAATATTCGCTAAACAGACAAAAATATTTGTAAGTAATAAAGGTCTAAAATAAAGTTTAAAAATATATATATATACTTGTATAACGAACGAAATATAATATTAGAAAATAAATTAAAAAAAACCTCTGGCCCAGGCGATGTGACGTCACGCTCCCACAATGCACGCGCTCTTCAACTGGAGAGCTGCTGGCTGTGTTTAGAGGGACCGAGAGGACAGGCCTGGAGGAAAACTCCAAATAATAGAGAAAAAGCTGTTTAATTCCACTACTAAATCATCATTTCTGAAGGTTTAGGGCCAGAATGTTTGAAGGAGGGTGTGAGTGCAGGGTTACAGCCCATCTGGCGGAGTCCTGAGGAGCTGGAAGTGGATTTCTGTGGAGCTTTAAAGTTTTACGGTGAGCCACACTCACAGTTTTTGGGCTCAAAAAGGAGCCAAAAGTGCTGGATTAACTGTGTTTTTCAGCGTTCGCACGATAAAAAGTAATATTTTACACTATGTTATCGACATAAAGGTTTGTACCGTGTCGAGAACTGATGGTGCGTGAAGAAAAATAGTTCAGAGACTCAGAGTTGTTTTCTGCACTTTGTACGGTGTGTAATAGAGGAAAAACAGCGGATTGATGTTTTAGACTTAATTGCATGTTTTTAGTTTTTTATGTGTTGGGTTTGTGTTCTGATTGTGTGTGTGTGTGTGTGTGTGTGTCTGTGTGTGTGCTGCGTGGTGGAGCGGGTGATTGTATTTAATGCAGCCCCACGGGCTTCTGCTGACTAAGAAAAGAGCAAAGCCTTTCCAAAAAAACTGGCGAAATCCTGCATGCATGTAATTTATTTCTGATTGTTAAGTTTAATTTTACGCAGAAGTAAGTCTTCACGCTTCGCTTATAGATCCGTTTTTTGTGTTAGTTTGTTGCACCAGATTAAATTAAATTAATTTAGGGAAAATGTTGGAGTAATGCTGTGCAAAATGTAATGTCCCCTTTTGCAACAAATGCTTCGTTTTCTTCATAACTTTTATTCAGTTATCAAGTTTTGAAACAACTTTTAATTTGATAGAATTTATTTTTGAATCGTTCTAAGAAATGACTGCTGTTGGAGTTTAAATTTGCAGTATTTATAATTTTAGTGATTTTTTTTTTACTTAAATAATTTTACTTAAATTATAATTACTTAAATAATTTCATTTAGGCACTTTGAAGAAGTATTAGATGTTAACAAGGTTAATCCAATCAGATCAGATGTTTTAACCAATACTGATGTTTCATGGTGTGAAAACCTGTAGAATCAAATGATTTGGTAACTGCTGGTCACTGGAGTAAATTTAAGCTTTTTTAAAGCTACACACTTGATGGCACAAAAAAGTTAGTTTCTAATTGTCAATGCATTCATATATTTTGCATCTCAAATTCATCACTGAATCTTCAATCTTACCATACTGTATCTTCAAATGAAATATGAAAAAATATACTTGATGGTATTTCTTTTGGTTTACTAAAGGTCTTAGAAACAGTTATATGACTGACAATAATTACACCCCTCTACACAAGGTGCTGAATTACCACACTTCATAAAGCAGGTTATGGTAAACGAGGTTTAGTGGCTGAATGGAAAGTTTCTCTTAACAACCACTCATTGTGTTTTTGTGTAGGACATTGAATATGCACACGAAATACCTGCCATCTCAAGAGAAGTTACAGGTCAGGGTGGGCATCTGACATCTCTGGTATGTGTGGGTTTTATTTGTTAATTGACCGATTTATAATCAGAGAATGTCTGCACTTAATGTTTTCTTCAGATTTATTTACACCACAAACATGCAAGCCGTTATATTGTGACAACAAATTAACCAAAATGGTCTAGAATTACTTATACAGTATTAAAGTATATAGAAAGACCCTTAGAACTAATCTATAATTACTTGGAATTAAAAGTTAGGAGGGATGGTATTTTTATATTAGTTTATAAATCATTTTATGTGTCATGGTTAACCCAATTTGTTGTATTTGCTCAGATTTGATCATAAAGGAAGATGTATAAAGCCATGCATTTTTTAGTGCACAAAACAAGCTTCATCAGAATTTAATTATTATTTACTTATTGAGTCCGCAGAATCTGACATAAAAATCTCATGGTCTTCATAGAGTACGGAGTTTCTAGTTTATTTCAGTGTTCAGAGAAAGCAGTTCATTGATGGATATATATTTTTAAACTGTAGTTGTATGCTGGAGCTTTTCCGTTTGCTCTTGCTCTTGTTAATTTGCTTCTCTATTGAAATAGGCCTCCAGTGAGTCCTGTCTGCTAGAGGTGCTGAAGCTATCAAGAGCCACAAACTTGAGTTGTCATAGCAACAGTGTATAAGCAGCTGGGCTTTAGCCTGGTCTAACGCTGATGATTAAAAGTGTTAGAGTTGGCAAATGTGTTAATGGTGCTAGAATATTTGTAGTTAATCAATTTTTGCCATACATTTGACAGTATGTTTGTTCTTAATGGTATAAAACCCAGTAACTTTAACTGAAACCTTGTTTGACCTTTTTTTTTTTAGATGTACAGGATATGAGACAATGTTTCATGGGAAGGACCAGCTAAACAGCCACCTACAGACCCATGACTCTAACAAGCAAGAGCTGCAGTGTGAAGAGTGCGGCAAACATTACAACACTCGCCTTGGTCTGAGACGTCACGTGGCCACCCATGCCGCCTCAGTTGGTGGGGATCTCACCTGTAAGGTGTGCCGTCAGGTTTTTGAGAGCATGCCAACTCTGCTCGAGCACCTGAGCACGCATACTGGACGACCTCCGCCAGGGGGTGTGGTGAGGGAGAGAAAGCACCAGTGCGAGCGATGCGGTCGGCGCTTCTTCACTCGGAAGGATGTGAGGCGCCATGCGGTGGTGCACACGGGCAGAAGGGACTTCTTGTGTCCTCGTTGTGCCCAGCGTTTTGGCCGCCGTGACCACCTCACTCGCCACCTGAAGAAAAGCCATGCCCAGGAGCTTGACACCCTAACCTCTGTGCCTCCTAGTGGTGTGAAAGAAGAGCCATGCCCCATTATGTGCTCCTCTGGATCTCCTAAGGATGCCTCCGAAGCATTTTCCATGGCTGTGTTTAACCCTCAAGGCCTCCAGAGTGCCTCTACCTCAGGAGTCAGTCACCATCATTCTTTAGTGCCTGGCCCTCTGTCCAGCCCGATGGGTGTGGGCTGTTACCTTGAGCCAAGCAAGCACCAGCCACAACAGTACCAAGAAGCTCACAGATACCAGCCTGGCTCTGCTACCTCATATCTGAAGGCAGAGATGGAAAGCTTCCTGACAGAGCTCCAGTGTGGACCCATGCCACCTCAAGCCTCGGTCGCAAGCTCCACCTCCAGACCTGGTGATCTTCTCCCAGAAAGTCTAGGAGGTCAGGCGGCCCATTTTACGCTCAGGAACTCCGCCTTCAGTACAGCCGAGCCTTCACCCCCTGCTGCTGCTAACATGGACCTCTCTCATCTCCTAGGCTTTCTGCCTTTTGGCCTTCCACCTTACAGTGCCCCATTGAGTTCAGGAGGCCTTGTGATGGGATACTCCACCACCACTACAGCTGCATCCCCAACCTCTACCTCTCCGCTTTCTGGGCCACTTACCTCTTTTCAGCCACAGCCACTGCATGAGCCTCAGGCCTCAGGGCATTTAAACCAGCTGTCTGGTTTCTCTCCTACTCTACCTCGATTCCATCAGGCCTTCCAACAGTAATACTGAGTGGATCCCTCATGCTTCTTCCTAAACTGATTCAGAAGCTACTTTATATCATTGTCAGGCTTGTTCATGAGACAGTGCACACAATGGAGTTGTTTGGTTTGACTCGTGCATTGCAGAGACTTAATTTTGTAGAATAAGATGATGATTTGAGAGAAATTTGCTCTAATTTGAATAGAGCAGGGGTACCAATTATTGGTCCTGGAAATGTACCTCCTTGGTAAGTTCAGATGCAAAACACCTGGCAAGTATTTTGAATGCCCCTGAAAGTAATATTTTAAGCAAAAAAAAAAAAACCCAAACAATTTTATACTTAACCCAGTTGCAGTTGTTGAGCCAAGAAATGCCTGAAGTGCAAGTTTTACGTCTTTAGCTTAGCACTGCAGCTACACATCTAACACACACTACAAAAGGCATGTCCTAAGGGGGCTTTAGGTGCTCAGGTACCCTCCCTTTGGCCCAAAGTGGCCTTCTTGACAATTCTTTTCTGTAAATACATCCCCAAAACATCTCAGAGCAGCACAAACCTGACCCAGACCTTTATTAAAGTAGGTTTAAGATTTTATGGTGAGCTTTAAAAAAAAAAAACACTTTCATTATCATATAATCTTGTGTTGTCTGAAATGGCTGCCTGTAGCAGTGAAGTAGTTCAAACTAAGTCTTACTGTGTCATAAACCACATCTCCAAGTGTGTGCCACTTCAAAGAGCGAGATGCAGGTTTAGAGATTTTTTTTGGGATGTATTTTTACAGAAATCATTTGGCTGTTCACTTCGTGTTTGCAGGCAGTGTTAACCTCATTGCTCTAAATTAGCTCAAAATTTGGCTGATCTCCAGTAGGTTTGAAATTAAGGTTTTTTTTCATTGAATGGTACCTAACCAGAAACATGATTGTTGGATAAAGGCTGGAGCTAAATCCAGCAGGGTGGAGGATCACCAGGACCTGGATTGGCCACCCCTGAAGTAGAGGTTGCTTTTAGAATCATTTTGAATAATAGATTAGATTTTCTGTTTCTTTAGTAGGTCTTCTCTATATTTGATTGTAGTGATTTCTGATTTTATTTAGATCTATTTACAGAGAACTCGACATTAAACGAATCTGAAGAAATACCTCATAATATTCTTTAGGAAAGGAAAAAACAAAGTATCATGGTGTTCTCCATTGTAATGTGAAGCACTTTCCCAGCCAGAAGCACTTCCTTGACAAAGGGTCAGTTTAAACCACGGTCTTCTTGACATCACAACTCGCAGTCTTTACACACCGTACATTACCTACCTCTTTTAGTGGACTCCTTTTTAGGAGACGTATGATATTGACTAGAGAAGCAAACAACCCCCCATGAAATAGTGTGTAGAGAACATTAATCCAGTGGGGATTTTTAGAGTGCCTTTCATTAGTAATGAAAGTAAGACTTGAGAAGATTAGAGTGAGCCGTTAGCAAAAGATAGCTTATATTCATAATGTGTTTAGCCTCCTAGGTAAAAGAGAAAAGGTGCTGTTGTGTTCCGCACACCCATGACATGCGGAACAACAATTTTGAGTGAAGACAAATTTGTCTTGTTTCCTGTAACTCTTCATTTCTCTTTGTTCATTCCGTAGAGCTAATTGTAAAACGATCCAAAAAGCAAACTTGATTTGCAGTTTCTGGTAGTAAGAATGATAGGCCTACTGCAATGCAACGTCAACCTGGTGTTCAGTTGAATGGATGATGTGCTTTGAAAAAGTATTTTCGGCAATAATCCGATCATTCAAGCTGATATTTGAGGTATTGATTGTACTCCAGAAGACCCGAACATTCAGGCGACTCTGGGCTGCTCTGATAAAAGGAAAAAAAAATTCATTCTACTGCATTTGTAAAATAACACTACAAATATATTATGTTTCTCTGTAATGCTAATCCAGGTGGATTTAGTCCCAATATCAATATTTGAATTATGTATTGGCATGCATATGAAGATTATCGGCCTGCACTTCCCATGTTGGTATGTTAACATCTATAACCTCAATATGTCTGTAGGACCCAAGGCCTTGAAAGAGTTAGGTCAGTTAGAAGTTAAGGTTAACACTTAGACACACTTTTTAAAAATCTAGCATCAAACCACAAGTATTTTTCTAGTACTGTTACTTCCTCCTCCAGATGTTTAATGAAGCAGTGGTCTATGTAGTTACTGTGATACAGGGTGAGAACTAGGTCAATTCAGATCCCAAACATCTCAGGTGGAGGATTCGGTTAATTCAGCTTGTGCAGTGAAACAAATGGCCCAAGTTGATGTGGGATGGAGCCTTGCCTTACTGTGATATGTTTGGACTTCGACATAACTACCTCAGAGCTGCACTCTGTGCACAGCTGTAATGTACCTCGCAGTGAGAGAGATTTCTTTTTTTTATGTGGGTATCTCACTGGAGTAAGATGTTTTACATCTTTAATATGTCCAACATTGGCGCTTGTTGTGTTTCAGTTGGCCTTTTGTTCAGTTTTGTTTTACTAACATTTTAAGAAAGAAAAGGTTGAAATCATGTAATGTACTTAGTATCAGTTTCATGAATGACAGAGAAATAAAGCATCTTCTAGACTTTTGTCTCGTTTCTACCTATCCTCGGTACACAACAATGACATTAAAACCATCTGCCTAAGATTGTGTAGGTTTAAAATGACTGATTTGTTGAGGCTCCACAAGACCTCTGAAGGTGTGCTGTTCTCATTTAACGTGTGAGGTGGGACCTCCAAGGATCAGATTATTTTGCCCTGTGCATCCCACAAATTCTGGATCAGATTGAGATATCCAGAATGTGGGGGCAGGATTAACACCACTGTCATGTTCCGCAAACCGCTCCTGAACTATATTTGCAGTGTGGCAGGTCTCATTATTCTGCTGAAAGAAGCCACTGCCAGTAGGGAGCATCATTGTCATAAAGAACTGTACTTGGTCTGCACAAAGTTTAGGTAAGTGATGCATAATCTGCTGGGAAACTTGATAAAAAGTTTCCCAGCAAAAGTAACAGGACTGAAAGTTTCCCAGCAGATTATTTCCCAGAGCATCACACTGCTACAGTAGCTGTGTACAAAATGCAGAATCCCCAGAGATGCTGTTGTCCAAAATGCCTTGGCATGCTGAAGCATTAACAAGCTTCACTGGCGGGTCAGGCCCTGAAACAATGTATATATAATGTACAGTATATAGCATGATATGAATTTAGTTGCCATTTAGGAATGAAGACAAACTCATTAACACATTAACCCTCTGGTGGGCCATTTGTGTCCAATTTACTTGGTTTTTTGACCATTTTGTCTGTGTTAATGCAAATTGAATGAAAGGGTCTGGAGTTTTTTCACATCATTTAATTCTGAACTTCAACTAATTCAAAATATCAACAATATACTCCATATATCCAATTGTACCATGACTTCTTCGTGGCCACTTTTGGCCAATTGAAACCCATGAAAACCTTGTTGTTTACACTTAAATCTTACAATTTAGGTTCAAATGCTTTAAAAATAGGGGAGTATGATGGATTACTGCCATCCAATGGAGCAAATGAATGATATAATTTTGACATATATGTGATCTTAAGGATGTCAGATATTATAATACTATAGTTTGTAATATTTTTTTTGTAAAGATAGTTTTTATCACTTAAATTCTTAAAATTGTTTGAAATGTTTAAATGGAAACTTTTTTTTCTCTTCCTGTGTAAGGACAGAGTGGTGCTCTTAATTCAGTGCTACCAACAGATTCACAGATACTAAAATTGGTGACAACTTTTTACACTTAAATTACGTTTCCCTGGACTTAAAGAAACATCTGCATCCCAGAGTCACTTAAAATCATAAAAAGTACTGGTTAATATAACTTCATCCAAAATGACTTTTTTTTTTTTACAGTTATTTGTTACTTTATAATACTATATTTTACTATTACTTGTATAGTTATATATTTATATTAAAACTTTCGCGTTAAATTCAAAACCAATTGTTAGGACCCGATGTGAGTTTATGCAACAGAGCGGAACGTTAGTTATTTTAGTTAGTTATGGAAACGAGTCTAAACTTAAGTTATTTTTCATATGAAGGATTTTTACAATATTTTAAAATAAAGCATCATATTGCATTTTTTTATTTAGTTTTGTACACACAGGCATAACCAGGGACTGCTAATCTAGGCGTGGAGCCAAAGAGAAGGCCCCCGTTTTGTTGTGCCGGAGGGGGTGCTGTTGTTTCCTTCTTCACATTTTTTCACTTCATTTTAATTTTGGAGAGAATGTGCTGAATTTTTAAGTGTAACACACACGTTCCTCCTCTCAGCTACTCTTTAGCGTGTTGTGCGGATGTGCTGCCCGTAGTGTCCTTGTGTTAGAGTGCGGAGATGGCGGACGAGGCTCTGTTCCAGTTCCTGCATAATGAAGTGATTCAGTACGTCAACAGCGCGGAGAGCGGAGACTCGGTACGATCGGAGAGAGAGACTCTCAGGACCAGGGGGGCTGAATACAGCTGGACCACTATCTTCTCTAATGATACTGAATGTCGTTTCGTTGTTCTAAGTTAACGCATGTTTGTGTTTCTGCGTACAGGAAAATGGGCGCTGTGTTTCCAAGCTGGAGAACATGGGATTCCGAGTGGGCCAAGGACTCATTGAAAGGTATCCTTATATCCTTATATAAATATGTGTGTGTGTGTGTGTGTGTGTGTGTGTGTGTGTGTGTGTGTGTGTGTGTTCGCACGCCGAACCGTTACATCAACAGGGACTTTAATGAGATTGTATTAATAGCCTTTATATGGAGTTGGTCCCCCTTGAAAGGCGTTCCGCAAGATTTTGGACCGAACTCATTCGACCATGTGTTTTTGGACCTTGTTTTGTGCACTGGGGTACAATCAGACTGGAATAGAAAAGGCTCTTCCCTGAACTGTGTCCATAACCCTGATAAATAATGTACCCCAATACTTTTATCCATGTAGTGTGTGTGTGTGTATATTTCTTTATTTACATATGTATATGTAAATTATAGCAATGTTACTGTGTCTGCAGGTTCACCAAAGACACAGCACGTTTTAAAGATGAGCTTGATGTCATGAAGTTCATCTGCAAAGATTTCTGGACGTGTGTGTTTAAGAAGCAGATTGATAACTTAAGAACAAACCATCAGGTGACATATGATTGTTTTTAGTATCCTTCAGACTATATTACATTACAGATGTGAATGTATCCTTTAGGCTAAATTACACTGCTCACAAAAATTAAAGGAACACTTTAAAGAAACACATTAGATACATCAGATCTCAATATGAAGTTGGAT
>JBBJLR010000139.1:25790682-25803539 GCA_037577145.1 Brachypetersius gabonensis
AACGGTTTTTGATGATCAGAAACATTTTGTGTGACACACATGCAAAAGAATAAGAAATCAGGAAGGGGGCAAATACTCACACCACTGTAGATGTTACGCGAAAGTCGCAGGTCTGCCATTTTGTGGGATCTTTTTAGAAGACACATTGCTTAGCTGAATAGCCTTTGAATATAATTTTCTCAGATAAATGTGTAAAGTATAAATACAATAAAAATGCTACTCATGTTCAAAACAATTTTTAACTGTATACAGTATGTATATATAGATGGTTAGATTATTTAAAAAAAAAAAAGAACTCTGTTGCCATCAATGTTTTTGGTTTAACGGTCACATCAACCAGATGCTTTTTGATCAAAGTGGCTTTCCAATTTTGAAAAACACATGCTCAGATGGGTCCAGACTTTTCATGGACACCGTAGTTCTGCTTTTAGAATAATTGCATGCCCCCTACTTGACTCTGAACAGGGCAGCCGTACATACCTTTGTTATCGGTTACTATTCGAAACTCCCCTCCCCTCCCCTCCTGCCCACTGGCCTGCCTATTTCTGGTGTGTTGGCCACAAGGCACAGATAAAGGAGGAATCTAACAGGCTGTTCCTTTAGCAACGTCAGGGTGGGCACCAGCTATAGTCCAGTGGACCCTTGTCTCACTGAGAGTCGCACCATAAAGACCTTTCACTCCTGCTGCCACTGCAGGTGAGTGCAATCGTTTGTGCTGAGGTTTTTCTCTTTTGATTGCTATTAATGGATTTGTTTTTGGTTTGGCCGTTTCTTTTGCTGTATTTTCTTTAAATCATTTTAAGGACGGACTTGTCTATTTTTTGTTTCAATGAATGACCTTCAAGTAAAGTGGGTGGGTTAAAAGAAACAGCGACTTCTTGGAGAATGCATTTATTTTGGGTTTTAGGTCAAAAGGTTACGTTTTATATCTTCTACTGGTGCATGTCCCTGTACAATAAGGTTAGCTTTTAAGGTTCAAAAGGTTACGGGTTATGGAAGCTAAAAAGATCTTGTTTTGTCACTAACACCTGTTTACTTCCTTTGTTGCTTTTGTAGTCCGCTGCCTGTTCCCCTGCTCAGTGCTTGCTGGGCATGCACTCAGTAAAGTGGTCTGCTCCTCCTGCCCATGACCCGGCCACCCTGAGGGCCAGGATGGATGACCTGCACCGTAAACTGGACCAACTGTTGTCCACCAGGGCTGGAGCTGGCTGCCCCATGTGTGGGGTCTGCAGCCATCACAGTAAGCAGCACGAAGCCATGGCCAGTCAGCTTTCAGCCCAGGCCAAACTCCTGAACTCTCTGGAGAGGACAGTGACGGAGGTGAGAACAGCACTGGAGGAGCTAGCACGCGGTATGTTGACTGAAAAGATAACGCTCTCTTTCAGACAGCTAGGCCTACACAAAAGTGCACTTAAAAAAAACACTTAAACCCTATGGGCCTGTTACCTGACCAGAGACCAGTTCTATAATTTGCAACATTCTGAAAATTCTTAATTGAAATGAAAATGTAGTCCAGGACTGTCTTGAAAACTAACCCTAATATAGTCGTCACTTTCATCTTTAGTTTAGTAGTGAATAAGAGTTTTTCATGATTCCAGAGGTTACCCCCAACATGCCTGTGTCAGTGTTATATTGATATTACTTAGATACTACAGATCTCTATTATGTGCAATAATACACTCCTAACCATTTGTGTTCTCAGAATTCACTTAACGGTGAGTTTACACTTCAGAGTTTGTATACACAGCATAGTACATTGCAAATTAAGTCTTTCTGCAGATCTGCTTTAGACTTTCTATTTTATATTGTGCTCGTCTCTGTGTGTTTATACAATCGTGACATGAGCAATTTCCTCCAGAATCAATGAAGCTTTCTCACTTTGATGCTTTGATGCTGATAGTGAATGGAAATGTCCTTCCGTTGCATACGTGCTATGACTATATGGACACTGGGGCTAAATTGACCGGATTCTTCTTTTTTATATATAAATTTGAATATGCTGTTATGTAACATCTGAATATTTCTCATCTGGGGAAATTTTAAGTCACCTGTTTGTTTTGTCCCTAAAATGTTAAAGGTCTAGAAGAAAGGTCTTGTGACAGTATGTCTGTGCCTGCAGCTGCTTTGCAAAGGAGGAAATCTTTGCCAGTAAGAACTTCGGTGGTGAGTATAGATTCATTTCATTCATTAATGTATTTCTGCTCTCAGCGGACCTTGACATGAGTTAAAGGTCACATATCCTATTATGTTTCTTTTTTTCCCAGGAGGTCTACTTATGAAAAGTGTGGTTATATTTACCAAAAACTTCACAATTAATTTTACTTGGTCACTTTCAAACCATCCTTTATCCTTTAGAATAAAGCAGGCTGCTCTCGTTACTGTGCCTTTAAGACTGGAATATGGAAATGAGTTCTGTTCCCAAGCCTTCAAAAGGCAGTCTGGACCGAACCATCCCTAACTGTGAATTGTAGCTAACCCAGTTGTGGGCTGCGTAAGAAGATATACGTAGATATCACTTTTTTAATGTCACAAAAGTGTGAAGTCTAAACAAGCTGTTATTTGCAGCTAAATTGCAAACATTGGTAGTATGGACTAGTCTAGTACTTGGTATTTCACAATACATTGGTATTATGTAATAAACTAGCCTTTTATCTTTAAAATTAATAGGGTTTTCCATGATATGCCCTTAAAATACATAAAGACTTGTACCTTGATTGATTTTATATTGTATCTACATTTTCACATTTAAGGAGTATACTCTTATTGTACTTTATGGTCGTACATTGTTCATTTATCATCTGTGAATGTCACGGCGCTTCTTGTATTATTAATACAGTACAAATACAGCACTGTGTAAAAGTTAAGTTGAGCTACACTGCATGTCTCATAAACGCCATTCTGTTATTGCAGTGTGTGAATATTTGAGTATATTTCTTACTGTTCACTCCCATTGTTTCCTCCACAACAGGATGAAGTGTATGTGCGGTTGGATTTACCCCGAGAAAAAATTATGCCGCATGCTTTTAATGTGTCCCGTGGGAAAGGTCAGACAGGTACCTACTTGGTTTATTAGCACTATGTCAGCTTGGCGGCTTTCGTTTGGAAAGGTGGAGTTGAGCCAATGCATTCCTGGGGTGTTCAGAGTTGATGGACGTGACTGACAGGCATGTTTATCACAGAACTATTTTTTGGCCCTACAACCCACCCCGGTGACTCAGACCCATAAGTCATCTCTGGGGTATAAATGGCAAATTAAATCACAGAGAGCCAACATTCATTGTGCTGGTGTGACTGGTTCTCACATAGATGGTAACTCAGGGATACCAGTCAATTTTGGAACCTTGTGGTCATTGATGACCACTCGTCTAATACATCATGCTTGCATCAAGACAGTGGGAAAAACCTTTAAAAAGTGTAAATAACCTTTACAGAATGTAAAGTTTAGCCAATTTAAGGTTTCTTTAAAATGGTTCTTGTTTCATGTTTACAAACTATCCACTGAATGGAACCCTGGGGAAACAAAAATGGCTCTTAAATGGTCCTGCACAAAGAACCCTTTCTGCCACCATTATTTTTAAGAGTGTAATATAATTGCTCAGAAATCAATGAAGGCTTTTCTTAGAACCTTAGATAGAACCTCACATACAAAACAGGAAGCATATAGGAACCATTGATTTATCATTTTCAGAACCGTTTCAAAGCATCATGAAATCTCACAATTACAAACAAAACTTATATGTAACATTATATTACATACACAAAAATGTACTCAATGTACTGTATATGTAAATGTACTGTATATACGAATCGCCTGAAAACTGAATACATTAATATTTTGTTACATTTTGTTATTGACTTTCATATTAAGATCAGTGCAGTTGCATTGCCATCAGATCCTTTCATCTCAGCTGCAAATGTTATTTGGTCCCTTTCAAAGGTCCACTGATTGAAGACAATGAAGGGGAGGGTCTGAGAGGTGAAGTGAATCCAATCAGAACCGATGTAGCGAACATCAAAAGTCAACATGTGCTTCAGCCACACAAAGAAGTTAAAGAACAGTCAGCAGAGGGGCCACTTTTGGCAGCATCACAGCCCACCCATGGACCTCCAAGTATGGCCAAGGTGGATGGAGCTATTCAATCATCAAGCCAAAAAAGGTCCAAAACAACAGGATTGGCAACTCTTACAACTGCACTGACTTCAAGAATGGCCATATTTCCACCAAAAATTACACCAAAACCAGTACCACAGAACCAACCAGTATCAAAAACACCAGAGGGAACATCTCCAGTTAAAACAACTGCATCTTCACCAAACACCATGGCTGCAAAAAGTGCAGTCGCAGGATCTACAGCTCAAGTGTCCAATCAGAAGATGCCGAAAACCGCAGGTGCTCCAATGACGACAGCAGCAACAACTACTCCACATGTGGTCACCACAGTGTCCAGTAATTCATCAAAGTTCACCGTAACAGAGATAACAGCACCGCCACCATTGCTCCATACTTTACCTAAGACTGGTGCTGTAACACCTCAAAGCGCAGGAAAGTCAATGTCTTCACAAATCCCAAAACGGCCAAACGACACCAAAACCAAGGCAGCAGGAGATGAAACACTGGCACCAAATCATCTGACTAAGACAACAGGATTGACAACAACAGCTCCAGCCTCAGTCACCTTTAAACCCAACAGTCCACCATCATCGTCTGGGAGCCCAACTATGACGCCAGGCATTAACCCTGCAAAGGTGACGACCATAGCATCCCAGAACCTAGAAACGTCCTCAACAAACTCTCAAACTGCAAATGGTTCAACTTTATCTCCACCAAGCACAGCTGGCCTAATGGTTCCCATGGCAACAGCAGCAGGCTCCTCCCTAAAACATGTGCATAGTTGTCCTGAGTCACTGCAAAGGTAAAGGGAGCTTTCTGCTCAGAATCCAAAATCTTTATTGATCCTAGGGGAAATGTTAGTGCACAGACACACAGAGACTAGAACAAAATAAATATGAAGTCTAAATCCAATAAAATCCCATAAAATTATGTTACTTCCTGAATCTTTATACACTTTATTCTTTACTGTAGTGTAAGTTAATGCTATGAGGTTTTATTCCAAATCATTTTAAATCATTTGCGGTGAGCATTTCAGATGCTGTAAAACCAGAATACACTGAAAATAAATAATTAGAATTATGTTCATGATAATAAATTTTTTCTTTCTGCTATGAAGTTACAAATTAAATGCCACCGTGTGTTATACATTGTAGTAAACTGTGATGTTATTTGTTGCTGTTCAGATTTCAAAGCTCTAGTGAAAAGGCCGACTCTACTTGCACAGCAGCACCACCCTTGGTGAAATGTGGTACTGCAGCAGGAGGGCCCAGAACCAATGCAGCTGGTGGAATAGAGATCAGAATAAGTCAAGCACCAGCAGAGAGAAGCAGCACACAGACTAAAACACCTCCCAAAACCTGCCTCAAAGGAATAGGTAAATAATAAGAGCGCTTATAAATATTGTACTGTGAGTTTCTGGAAAAGCTTTACCGATTCACCTGAAGATCCAATAAAATCCCGTAAAATTATGTTACTTCCAGAACCTTTATTGGACACTTTATTCTTTACTGTAGTGTAAGTTAATGCAATGAAATTTTATAATAAGTCCAGCACCAGCAGGACTTGAATTTCACTTGGTTAGTGTGATTTGTAATAAAACGTTTTATTCATCTTAAAATGTGTAGTTAATTCTAGTTCAGTGTAGTTTATTTTTATTTTATTTACAAAGTGCCATTATCAGACTCTAGATCACTTCTACAAAATTAGCTCAGGTTAAAAACACACACACAACATTTCAAAAAGTACAGTAATGTTGACACACAGTAAAAGACGTCACATAAGGAAACTAAAAATAAAAGGATTCTTGGAACAAAATTACAAAAAATGCACAAATGCATCAAATCCTCAAGACTCATCAGAATGATTTCACTGGTTAGATCAAGACACTGCATTTACATTTGCGTTTACGGCATTTAGCAGACGCTCTTAGCATTTCTCTGTATAATATTTCTGTAATATCTCTATAAACTCTTCTTATACATCGTGAGCAGTTATTACTAGCTCATAAGGAACTGCTTTTGAGCTTTCTTAAATCTAACAAAGTTGTGCCCTCAAAGGTTGGCTTTGTAAAATGAGTTCTGAGCTACTTCTCATTTCTTTATATTTTGCTTTGAATCACCATGTTGGTGCCTGTCAAACGTATCTTTGGCTTATTGAATGAATTAAATTCACCAAGTATTTTATTGCGACAGGCTGCGAAGTGCCTAAAGATACAAAAAGATCTAGATAAATATGTTTCAACCACTCAGCATTTAGCACCACCGGTATACTGATCACCACCTGATCATCTAGAATCATCTGCACTTGTTTCTTAAGGCCTTCACTCAGATGTACTTTGTTATGCTTAAATGATTCATATGTAGGCCACTGTGTGGCTTAACAAACATTGCTCTGAAACTGGTCAGGTTCAGAGACTTTCAAAGAACAGAAGAAAACAAGAAAGTCTCTTAGAAGCAAAATATGAAGAAATGTACTATAAGTGATGTTTAAAATCTGGCAGCTGTATGATGTATGGAAGAGTTTGAGCACCCCTAGTCAAACATGTTAGGTTTATTCCTCTACAAAAACCAGAAGATGTGGCCTTTGGAAAAGTTACAAATTATTCTTAAGCGAGGACGTGTACTTTCACTCAAAACCATCAACAAAAGATGTCACTTGTCCAGGGGCGTTTAAACACTATAGTAGAGAGAACTATAAACAGGTTCTTTTCAGCAAAAAGTGTTTCTTTTTTATAGTTTTTACAATTTATAGAGAAGAGTATCACACCATATTCATTGATATCTATATATGGTCAGTATGGTAACGTGCTGTGTAAATAGGTGTGTGTGTGTGTGTGTGTGTGTGTGTGTGTGTGTGTGTGTATATACATTAAAGAATGAGATTCAAGGTCGTCTTTTGAAATTGACCTTTGAGGTGTTCGGTATCCAGAACAGAGTAATCCTTTTTTCCTCTGACCACGTCGCTGTCCCCTAAACATTACCTGCAGCTGTTCATACACTGGCACAATGAGGAGACAGAGGGAGAGTTATAGATCAGGTGTCAGCGTGTCCCGCATGCCGTCTCACTTTGGTCTGTTACACAAAACCCCACCACGAAGGCAAACTCTTCAATCAAATTCAACAACTAATGGCTAATGGCTACCATTACATTGCTAGTTTCTACAGATGACTTCTCCTACAACTTAAAAAAACTTTTATTGCATTCACGTCATTAACTGTCATTAAGTGATCATCATTCTTTGTCACCTACAGAGTATATTAATGCATATCTTCTGCTCTCTGCAGATGATGTTTCTCCTCAGCCTGGCCCTTTTCCACACAGGTGTGTGTCTCTGAGGCCTAGTCCACCCTGCGACTTCAGCATCCACACCAGAGAGGTGCTGGGAGGGTAACTATGATCAGTTTTTATTTATTTTCAAAACCAAGACCGTGCAAACACACACTGCACATGCAGTTTGAATTAACTAGATCCAAATGTATGTGTCATTTCTACACAAGTAAAATATATACAAACTATTTTCTGTTTCATTTTTCTTATTTTTGCATGTAATATATCAGTATCAGATCACAACCTAGTGTCCTTTTTTCATCATTGACCTTTACACTGTGTCAGTATTCATGAATGGATCCCCCCAAAACAAATATTTTTATATGAATAGACATTGAAAAATTTACCGTCTTGGAGAGACAAGGTTTTGTACAGACTGTGTATTTATTTGTGTGGAAACAGACTTATAATCAGCATTATGCTCATATTAGGAACTTTGGGTCTGAGCTGTTCTTCTGAATGGGAAAATGAATGGTGCTTTTGGAAATTATCGTGCTACTGTGATTTCCCTCTGAATATCATTGGACCTTCAGAATTATGAGGCATTTATGAAATCAAAATGTGAATAACACTACAAATAAGCAATTTATCAAAAATAAATAATAATTTTACTAGTTATTCAAATGTTGAGCTCATACTGTCAAAGCAATTTCACAGCCAAAGCCTGATGGTGTGTGTGGGGCAGGGGTGTCGAACTCCAGTCTTGAAGGGCCATGGTCCAGCACGTTTTGGTGAATTCCCTGCTCAGAAAGACTTGGTTCACTTTGCCAGTTAAATGTCAGATTTAGTGGATGTGTTTGAGGAGGAGAACCATCAAACTCCAGGACTGGAGTTTGACACCTTGGTGTGTCAAGTCTTGTGATATCAGTTTAGCATGCAGCAAGGTTGGCTTCACTTCCATAACAACATTGTGCTTCAGAGGATATTCAGAGGAAAATGTATACACTGCAAACCATATTGGCCCTTTATTTTTGAGGCACGTTCAAATTACTTAAAGTCTTAAAAAAATTAAGAAAATCTTACTTAAAAAAATCCTACAAATGAAAATTGTTCAAAGCCAGAGTTCCTAATTCAGCCATGATGCCAAATAAAAAATAATGACCTGATGACATAAACATAAACATGATGACAAGATCTATAACGTACATATCTGAACTAAGTACTCTTCAGTGTTTTAGTAATTTTTTTTTAGCAGTGGACCTGCCATCACTATGTAATATATACATTTAATTCTGTTTGTTCAGGGGACGTTTTGGCAAAGTGCACAAGTGCACGGACATTAAAACCGGACTGAGACTCGCAGCGAAGATTATCAGTGCGAGGAGTGCGAAAGATAGGGTGAGTGCTGTTTCCTTTGGGCCTCTGTTATCCTTTCAGTACCCATTAAGTGGCAATTGTGTGGAGAAGAATGGAAGCAAATTGTGCAACTTTCCATGTTTGGCAGGAAATGGCATTGAATGAGATCCAGGTGATGAACCAGCTGAGCCACTCTAACATCCTGCAGCTGTATGATGCCTTCGAGGCCAAAAATCAAGTGGTGTTGATACTGGAGTAGTAAGTGTCACCTGGTTTGACCTATTTTCCCCTATTTCTTTGTATGGCTTTCTTATGTAATATTATATATGTGTAAAACTGAAATAATTAAAACCAAGTCAGATTTAAAGACAGGCAAACAACAAAGTGGAGCTGGTTCATTTTAATTTGAAATAATATTTTAAAAGAACTTCATGACTAATTTATTTGAATAAACTGTAATAATTTTAACAGGACATTCCTCTTTGCATACCATGTTTAATTTTCCAAGGTAAGAAGAGAGTCCTTGACCTTGGATTTCCTGTGAGAATGCCAGAACCATGCACGCCATTTTAAGAAACCAGTATTGAGTTATTCTGGCTGAATCATCATCTTCTCTACTTTCTTGACTGATAAGAATAACTTTTCCTCTTATATGTCTCAGTCTCAGTACATAGCTAAATTTGTGTTTCCTTCAATTATGTGTAATACCCCAGTACTCCTTGTAGAGAAGCAGGCCTGTATCATGACGCTGTGTGGTGTTCTAGGGATAATTTAAGCAACACTTCTTTCTCCGTTACAAGCTGATTGTTTTAGTTTCATTTGCATACCAAAGCATCTTGATTTGCCTTAAAGCCAAATTTTAGTCAAACTTTTCTAATTATTCTTTTAGCAAAGACTATTGTGAAGTATAGGAACAGAGGTGATTGCGACCCACTTCACTGGTTCATTCGTTCTTTCTCTGTGGTACTGCTGTTTCTGCTGCTTGCAGGACGTTCTGAAAGTGGCTGCTGGCTTCTCTCTTACCTTCCTTATCACTAATCAGAGAAATCTTGCATGGCATGCCTTTAGTTGTCCAGTTAGGTGTGAACTTTCCAGTTGCATATTATTGATCAGTTACTGGAATGTTTAAGGTCTCTGCAGCTTTTTCCATTCTAGTGTTGTTTAATGATGTTGTTCTTTAAAATTTAAAAAGCTTCTTCACTTTCACTATGATTGCTTCTAGTTGTGTGGCAACATTTTTATAATAACACCAGGTTTTCAAAAACTTTTGTTTAACTTACTGTAAAGTTTGTGCTGCAAATGATACACACATTTAAAACAAGTAAATCCAGTACATCACTTTATTTGTTGCGAGATACAATAGCTATTATAAGGTATTTTGGTGAGTTTCATGTTGATCACGGCAGTGTGGAAGGAGGGGAGTTATTTGAGAGGATCGTGGATGAAAGCTGTCCTCTGACTGAAGTGGATGCCATGGTGTTTGTGAAGCAGGTCTGTGAGGGAATTCAGTACATGCACCAGATGTATGTCCTTCACTTGGATCTGAAGGTAGGACTCTATGAGAAAAGTGATGATATGAATGAAATGAATGCAGATTATTACAGCAACTCTTACAGCCTGCTCTACCTTCAGCCAGAAAATATCCTTTGTGTGAATCACTTCAGTCATCAGATCAAGATCATTGACTTTGGGCTCGCCAGAAGGTGTGTGTCAAACTCAGTGTGTGTGTGTCAGTGAACCTTTTTACCACAATATGCCTTTCTACACACCATCTCTTAGTGTTTTGAAACTGATCATAGTTGCTAAGCTAATTTGTAATTTTACTGATGACCCCTATGTTTTATGGACTGCCATATTATTATGTTGGTAAGGGGGCGGTTTTGAGGGGCAGTGATGAAGAAGGTGAAATGTAAAGATAAATGTACATATTTTCATGGGGTTCCTGTGTATATTGATGTTGGCAGCCCTTGTATTGACACCTGCAGCTGCTTTGATGAAACTGGGTTTGGTCCAAATTACAATGGGCTCTTCCCCACTGTAGGTATAAACCACGAGAGAAGCTGCGAGTCTCGTTTGGAACACCTGAGTTCCTGGCTCCAGAGGTGGTGAACTTTGACTTTGTCTCCTTCCCCACAGATATGTGGACTCTAGGAGTCGTCACATACATGCTGTAAGTTACAATAGCATATTATGCATTCTTTCCACTTTTTACTTAGTCTTAAAATTCTGTCTTGGTAGAGACGTATGGTTTTTTTCTGATGCAAAATAGTTCAGAAAGATTTTTTCCCCTAGATTTACTGCTTCTTTACCATCATTAGCATTACATATAAAGACTCAGATAACAGAGGGCTGAGTGTCCTTTTTGAATATTTGTGCTGTAAACGTTGCAACCCCTAGTTCCTATCATCACCAGTATAAAGACATTTGGGTCATTTAGTTTCTCACACACTTCCACATTACATTACTCTGAATGGCTTTGTTTACAACCATTTTCACCAGTGACCATGTCTAGTGCATTTAATACAGATTTAATTTGTCTTTATTTTTCATTTGTCCTTATTTTGAGGATACTTATGGTGTATATTGCCTTTGATAATCTAAAAAAGTAACCCATATGTGTAGTATTTAGAGATACAGGGTTGTTAAAAATAAAAGGCGGCTGAGTGTGTGCTGATCTCTATGTAGGTACAGTGACGGACATGAAGAATTTTCTCTCCTGTCTCTGTAGCAAGATTTTGCGGCCACGGCTGGGCGTTAGGCTGAGAATGTACACTAACCCCGTTCCCTTTTACACCACAGACTAAGCGGCCTCTCTCCCTTCCTGGGCGATGATGACAGCCAGACTCTCAACAATGTGCTAACGGTCAACTGGTATGGCTACATGAGTCCTCCACACTGTCTTCAACACCAACTCAAATATTTAAATACTTCACACCACAGACAGTGACTGATTGACCTGCTCATGCTCTGCCCACATACTTTCATAGTAACTCTTCCTAATCACTACATAAAACAGAATTCACAGTGTGAAATGCTAAGCTACCAGGCTAATATATGTTTAGTAGCTCATCAAAACTACAAAGGTTTTTTCAACTACGTTGAAAATGTGCCATCATTCTAAGGCTATTAGAATAATGTGACTTTTGACACACCTCACCGTTTCTCATTGGGTTGAATGAACAGCTTGCACAACCTTGCAAAAATACACATTTGTGTTCAGAGCATGGTGATGGTGATGGCGGCTAATGCTATATTCCTTTACAGGTACTTTGATGAGGACACGTTTGAGCATGTCTCTGCTGAGGCCAAAGACTTTGTCTCCAACCTGCTAATTAAAGAAAGGAGGTGAGGTACAGTTTTCACTGAGACATCTAAATCAAACCATTTCTTCCACCATTTGTAGGCCAATTTTATGCGATTGTAATAGGACTAGAACAGCTAGGCTTAATAAGGCTTTTAGAAGTGTAACAGAACGGTGTGTGGGAATGGGTGAAACTGGACTCATCTGTCTGGTTCTCTTTCTGTCTCTGCAGTGGTCGTCTCAGTGCTACTCAGTGTCTTAAACACCCCTGGCTGAACAACATCTCAGAGAAGGCAAAGGGCAGCAATATCATCCTGAAGTCACAGGTCCTGCTAAAGAAGTACATGGCCAGGAGGCTGTGGAAGGTAAGAGTCTGAAGGAAAAGTTATTTCATAAACTAGACAGACATGCACACTAACCAGTTGTACCTCGGTGCATGTTTTAATCATCTTAAAGCTTTAAAGACAATAAAGTCTGTTTTTTTTAATCTAAACTTATGCATGCATGATTTTTTTTCATTTTACCTCTCTCTGTCTGTCCTCTCGTTCTCACCTATCTGTTTTTATCTCCACGCTCTCTGCCCCCCCATCTCTGTCTCCACTTTCCTTTGTTTGCTCTTTCTCTCTTTCTATATATAATTCCTCTCTCTTTCTGTTCTCTCTCTCTCGCTCTCTGTCTATCTTCATCTTTCTAATTCTTGCTTTCTCCACCCTCCCTCCCTTCATCCCTCCCTTCCTCCATCTCTCCCTCCCTCCCTTCATCCCTCCCTTCCTCCATCTCTCCCTCCCTCCCTTCATCCCTCCCTTCCTCCATCTCTCCCTC
>JBBJLR010000139.1:25808318-25823269 GCA_037577145.1 Brachypetersius gabonensis
AACACCCTGACACGTGAATTAACTCAAAAGGCTGCCTTCACCGGCAGCCACCCTAAACTAATCTAAACCCTGAACTATACAGTGACTAATAGAAGACTGCCTTTAACAGCAGTCACCCACAGATGTCTCAACCCCTCACTTTTACACGGATCAGCAGTTGCGGATTCAGCCTCACGCTGATTTTTTCTGAGAACATTTCCATTTTAAATATAACTGTATAAATATAGGAGTGCGTCGTTAAATGGTAAAATACAGATGTACTTAGAGGCAGGAGGTATGAAAGTAGCCAATCCGAAAATGCTCTTTATTTCTCCTTGCTGCTGATTGGGAGCATCCCACACTCGTACTTAAAGTAGCCAATCTGAGAGCGTTATGTAGTGCGCAGGTGCAAGCCTGCCACAGCATGACTGCTCCATGTATTTTAGTGTTTTAAACATTTTTCCCCAATTTTCAACAGTTATCTCAGTTTATTTAACATTAGTAAGTTGTGCCCTGAGTTATTTCAACATTTCTTTTGTGTGCAAGTCTTTGTTTTGCCTGGCCGCATGCTGCTATTGCTAATACTAATGTGATTTTCTCCGGGATCAGTAAAGCTTTCTGATTTTGATTATTTATTTCTTCTGGCTGCTTCCGTTTGAATCATCTGTGGCAACTGCAGACCAGTGTTTCTCTTGTTTTTCATTTTGTCCTTCATAAAGCCCTGTATGTTTTTTTTTCTTCTGTAAATTAAATTAAAAGAGGCAAATAAGGATTTACTTTTACATTTTCTTTAAGGGAAAAGCATTAAACTGAGTTTAAAACAAAGTTAATTGTGTGTAGTGTATTGTATTGTACAGTAGGGTTGAATGAGGGGGAATACATGTATTTGTGATCTTTGTGACCCAGCATTTATTTTGTCCTCCAAAAGCTTTAAAGATTGAAGCCTGGAGGGTAATCATAGTGTATCAGTTTATCAGATCTGTATTAAACAGGTCACAACTTTGAATAATACGAAACTCTTTTGATTTAAAACTGGTGCCCTTTTAAACTGTTCTTTCATGCATAGTGTAAAAATGTAGTGCAGTGTGCATGAATGTAGTGAATAGTGAAGGGGTATAGTGCAAAGTGTATATGCAATGTAAACAGTTTGCACGTTTTAAATAGCTTCTTAATGAGATTCTGAAGAAGTGATCTGTCAACAATACAGAAAGTCCCTTTCGTGTTGGCGTGTTCCATCAGTCGTGACCGTAATCACGTGAGCAACATCTGTGTATTGGTTAGTTTCTCTGGCTCACATTTTTTGTGCCTGGGCTGACTGTCAGTAGAGCCATGAAGAAGTTTAAGGCCTGTAGCCAAGACTCGCCGCCCTGCAACCCGAGCCTCGCTGTCACTCTCTTTTATTATCCAAGAATTCTCATCCTCTCACGTCCACCAGAGTGAGTGTGAGAGATTGCCTGCAGGGTTGGGGGTGGGTGGGTATACGGAGGGAAAAGGGGCATCAGAGGTCTCCACTATAATTTAAGTACTTTTCAGAGGGCAAATTCTCATTTCTTGAATGTACTTTTACTTAAAACAACTGTCTGCCTAGCACGGCACAGACCAGTAATGGAAGCTGCAGGTTTATTTTTGTATGTTGCATTCACGTAACAGCTGTAATTGGAGTGATAGTGACTTTATCCAGTTACTCCTTCTGGATGAGGTATGGTATTTCTTTATTAGAGAGCTGCCATGTCCTTCAGATGCTCTTATTAGGTTGCCATACCAGACAGAAAATTTCATAACAGGTCACCACGTTCAGAGCTCACACAGACAGCGACAGACGATTAAGAGCTGGAACATAATGAAATCTGCATAGACATCCAAAATTCACTTTCGCTTTAGTTACAATTAATTATTTATATATATACAATTATTATTTACAATTAATCCGCCCTCACAAATAATAGTTGACAAACATAACCTTTAAAAACCTTTTTTGCAAACTGTGTTTTGCAGACTGATACACTGTTTGACCAGAAATTCTAAATAAAATGCTTTAAAAGTTATATAATTGTAGACTGTTTTATGTGCAAAACTGCTAATTAGAAACCTGATGCTCATTTCTACAGCACTGTTGAATGAGGCTAGTCTTAAAATGAAAGGAAAAAGTGTTTAAAACCAATTTTTCCTGTCACACACACTGAGTCTGTTCATGGGGATGGGTATATATACCTTCTCCTCTCAGAGTCATACTCTATTCCTTTATGAAAGCAGGAGATCGGGTTACTGAACCACAATGATGAGCTATTAATACCCACCATAGGATTTCCTCTGTCACTCCCCATCTGTCCTTTCAAGCCTTTTACAAAAGCAGAGGGTGGAAACTCTCACTGATTTATATTCACTGCAGGTTATAGAGAAAGTAACATGAGAAATACACATATTCTGCAAAACTGGGTGGACACTTTAGACATTCTGAGTAATTGTGAGCTCATTAAAATAGACGCAACGACATAGAAATATGAAAAATGAACACACAAGGTTTCTTGACACTGACAATGATGCTTTTCTTAAAAATGCTTTTTAATCAATTCAGCCAATTCTTAAATGGTATAGCAAGTTGGACGGATTGCGCTGTGTGTGTGTGAGTGTGTTGTATGAACTGAAGGTACAAATGAAAATTCTAACATGAAAGTGCCTCAATATAACAACACTCACCTCGGAGGAGGGTTTGGCCAGAACAATTTTGCCTAACTCATTTTTCATGTAGTAAAGTATCAACAAAGCAAGATACCAGTTGGAACAAGCATTTAACCAGTATACAAACCCATCTTTTCTGTGAATATCTGTAATTTCCTCCATATTACATCAGTCAACACATTGGCTCAGCGCGTGAAACTTGGCATGGGGTTTTGCATAAGCAGTTCTAACCCTTTACTTCCCCTGTGACATTGGGGGATCCTCCCTGTACCCCCAAAGCCCCTGGCCTGTACTGAATGCACACCGTGAAGGCAGCAGTTCCTTTATAGATGACATTTACAACACGCATGGACAGGCACAGACCCTCCTCGTGTGGTGTCATCGGTGCAGATTACAGTGGACCAAAATTAGGCCACAGAAGTTTGTGTTCCCGAGGGTATGTGACACCCATGCTGCAAAGTGTGACTGGGTTGGTTGCTAGAATGGTCTACTTGTAATAAAGCACCTGAGATTTGTTTTGTATGGCAACATGATTCTAAAGCACACTGGCCGAAACTTAACATGTCACATGTGGTTCATAGCTCATAATTTCCTCCTCATTTGCATGGAGCCCTCCATAACTCAAAGTCAAAGCCTGTCTTACAACTTTGTGATGAAATCATCGTGATGAAACGTAATAGGAGGAGTGTTCCACACTTACAGACACGCAATGGGGTGAGGGACGGGGGGGAACGGGATAGGGATGGGGAGGGAGGGTGGCTGCAGGCAGCAGATCATCTTCCCTGTAACAGAAATGTTGCATAAACACACTTTGCGCATTTCTGTTTCCAGAAACTTTCACATGTATGACTTTCTATGACAAATCACAGAAGCACAGCAAGTAAAGGTATGTGTCAGAAGTATTTAAGGTTTAGCTTTCGGGAAAACTTGGTGATTTTCCTGCTCAAACAGACCCACTGAAACAGTGCTGGACTGGCCATCGGGTGGGTCGGTCCAGCCCTGCACTGAACCCAATTAGGTCTGTAATGATTAGTTGTTTTAAAATGATAACTCAAAAAAATAACTCCATTGAAATTTACAGTCTCAGCGAACTGGCTGAGTGATTCTATTGAAATAAACAAAGAATCGACAGGTCATTATAAAACCATGTTGAGCAGTCAGAATATTCTGAATATTACCACTAAAAATGCTTATACATGCATAATTGATAGAGAGGAAACCCACAACAGCAGGAACTCATGAATGCACATACTGTATGTTGTGGTTATAAATTTCATGAATGTGAAGTACAATTAAGTATTTGAATGTATGTGGTTTTTCATTGTTAGGATAACTGCTAGATTAGTAATATGATCAATAGTGAAAGCCCCAAACCTGACCTGTTTAAGTGGGTAAATCCCTACACTCTGCTGAACACGACTCTCCATGACTGGAATTGGATACCCCTGCCATATGTCATCACTAATATTTGGTCCATATTCAAGCATGACTCTTTCTTGTGAGCTGAAGAGAGCGTTCCATGTGAATAATCTTGGACAAATACATTGTAATAACACCAAAACCAAAAGGTCTTGGTCACATGATCCTAAACACAATGACGTCAACAGGCAACCACTAGAATCCTCACAGCAAATTCTTGGTTTGGCTGTGGGTGTCTTTTGGATTGAATGTATGACAACAATAAAGTAAAAAGGGACTCTTTAACTGAGACACAGTGTCACATTCTGAAAAAAGCCAGTACTCTTAGGACACATTGTCTTTCTAACAAAGAATGCAGAAAAAGTAACCGGATGAATGCACCATCGCTCATGTTTTATGTGAGAAACTGCAAGCATAAATAAAATTAGTCACCAATCATGACTGTTTGGGTTTTACTTTTATTTGATCAATCATCTTATTGTCATATCGTCTCACTAATGGTATTCTCCCAATCCCAGAGAACAAATGACTGAAATGCATGAAACCGATTGTTCATGTTCACTTTATGCGTAATGCTGAACAACATTAGTAATGAAAGATAATCAGGGTCTAAGAATATAAAAATATCAAAAAATCATAATGCCCAAGCCTTTTTTTTTCTCTTACGAAAACAAAATATATAGAATATCTAGACATCTCTATACATACAGTACATACAATTTTGTATACTCTAAAAGTCTGGCAGTCACACTTAACATATTCAACAGTCAGTGACAATACTCAGAGACTTCTTGTAAGATGCTTGTAAGAGGCTGCACTGGGTGCTGGTAAAGTAGCTGCACTGGGACTAAATAAAAAGTTTGCCAGGTTCCATCAGAAGCTATTTGGTGGAAATGTACAAGCCCAATCAAAACCTGCACTTTCAATGATAGAACACTGTTCTTACAGATGACTATATGACAAAACCACAGCATTTTTACATGTAAGAATAAACTGTTCTAACAAATATCCAGTAGGTGCATTTAGAGGAGAATCCCAACTGCCCTATTCTACTATAGGGACAACCAAGTACTTGAACGGCTAGTGAGTTTTTAAGCAAAGGGAGGATAGTTTTGTCATCTGGGACTGAAACCTCAGTCCCACAGTAATGTACAACATAATACTCAATTATATTCACCTCCCTTCTTCACCCCAGTGCAATATTGCCTTTGAATATCTTTCAAGTCATTTTAGCATGTTCTTCACTGAGGCATTGTTTTAATTTAAGTACAGTTAAGGCTTTATTTGATAATTTTTGTATGTCCAAGTAAACAATGTTAGTTTTGGTCCATGGCCTCTTTAGCTGCTAATAAGCCACAGGTGTGTTTTTAAGCACCACTGATTTATCTGGGCATCATAAACATGTATGCTCACATACACGGAATATACAAAGTTGTAATACTGTTTATGTATGAACATTTGGGTCTGATCCATCCTCTGTCTAAGCTACCCTGAAATGCTTTTGACTGTTACAGTAGAGAAAGTCAGGTCACAAGTCACAGTTCCAAACACTACAAAAAAGCACAGCTGTCAATTTTTAGGAACAGCAGGCAGTGCTGTGTCTTTTGCAAGTTCTTTTATCCCGATTCCAGTAAAATAATTGGGTGGGCAGTGAGGGAATGGGGGGATCAGTTTTAGATAAAGATACACCACCGTCTTTTATTCCAAAAAGCTGAGAAACGCAGGCCTTTCCATCTTTCAACAAGACGTTGTCCTAGTGCTCCCAAAGTATTGCTGTACTTCTGTTCACATTTCGATCAAACTGTCATATCAGTTGTCTTTGCTCAAAATATCCCAGACAGTTTTAGAAAGGCAAAGTATCCATGAAGATCTTGTCTACGATGGGAGGAGGTGGGACAAGGTTTTCAAGCTTAAGGTAGAAGATACGCTGGAGGCCTTGAGTGCACAGTGTTCTGAGCTCAGGCAGTTTACCCAGCAGCCGTGACAGGAAGTTGGGTCGAGCTGCGTCTGAGGCACTTGTGGTGACGTGGTCTTTGAGACATGGGATTAGGCAGTTCTGGAAGTCCTCCACTCGCCTGGGTTCCTTCAGCCCATGGCGATCTGTACGAGAGAGAAGTGACAATTTTAGACCTTGTGTCTTGAGGCCGCATTCTCTTCAGCATGGAGGTAGTTACGATAGTACATGTACCTTTACAGCTAAGTTTATTTACAAGGACAAACTGTTTGAAAAAACTCACCTGTTATGATGACCAGTGTGGCAAGACAGGAGAATGAGGCAATGTCAAGGTTCATACGATGTAGATTGTGGGAGAACTCCAAAATGGAGTCGATCCAGTCACCAAATCCCCGCAGACACTGCATGCGGTGAAGAACCACCCCATTACAGAAGATCAGTTCATCTGCCTCAGGGTTTGATCTGAAATAGACATAAAGAAAGGGGGGTTCTTTGACGGGGAGTGACATGTCGCAAGTACTTTAAACAAATTATTTGATTTTATTTCTTTCTGTATGGTTTATGTTAAATCATGAGAAAATTTTGACTTCTCGTACCTGTAAGCCAGCCGTAATATGAAGAGCTCCACAAAGGCTGATTCGAAGAGCAAGTCTTGGTCCTCCTTACAGAAGGCGGTGAATCCTGGGATACTCTCGGCCCACTTTCTGATCACATTCATAGATCCCGTCAGAAGGTCATAAAACTGCTGGATGTCATTAGCATCCTCCTTTTCAGTCAGGCTAGCCACTGTTTCCTGATACTGAGCAGAATACACAACAACGTAATCAACAAGGGGTTGAATCGTTACACCTTTAACACACAGCAGTATGATCTAGAAAACTAGGTAGCAAGTATGTTACATACATACATTAACAAACTATATAAAACGATGCATCATGAGCTATTTCAGTATAGGCTGTGTGCAAAAGCTTGAATCAATTCAGTGGGCTCACCTTTGAATAGTCTAGTTTGCCGATGACTGGGTTTGATTCAACGTGAGCGGTCACAAGAGAGGCAACGATGTTCACAGGAGAAGCAACAGATGCTGATTCTTGGACTTGTTTTGGTTTAGACGGCAGACGGCCCCTTCTGCCCTTCAGGCTGTCTGTTCTCACGACTGGGAAGGCCCAAACATAAAAGGCTTATTTTAATGATGTATCATCATCAATAAATTATCTTGTTGAAAGGTGTATGATGACATACGATTACGACATTATTATAACAAATGTATTATTTATAAAAATCTTTCTGGTTTTTAAAACATGTACAATAAAATCAGTGAGATGTGAATTTTCGCACCTTCTTTCACCATTCCTACCACCAGGCACTTCTGAAAGCGGCAGAACTGGCACCTGTTCCGCCGCCGTTTGTCCACCGGACAGTCTTTATTGGCTAGGCACACATACTTGGCATTTTTCTGTACTGTGCGCTAAAAAAACAAGCAAAGGCTTTCTCAGTTTAACATGGTCAATCAATGGACACATTAAAAAACACACATATTGAAATACATTCCGGTGAATGTATTTAAATTGCTAAATGTATTTTTCAGTCTATCCTCTTTGCCTCATGATTAAAAATGAGCAGACACTGTGCTTACCTTGAAGAAGCCTTTGCAGCCTTCACAGGTGCGAACTCCATAGTGCTGGCAGGAGGCGTTGTCCCCACACACTGCACAGCACCCTTCGTTTCCTGTTGGACTCTTGGCTTTGGGAGACACCTGACTGTCCACCAAGGTTGAGCTGTCCTTGCTGCTGTGATCCAGGCCGAGGGGACTGAAGCTGTTCTGTGGGCTCTGAGAGAAGGGGTCCTGATCAGGCAGCTGAGACTGCAGCTGCCCCAGAGGAGACAGGTCACCGCCTGTTACAGGGCCAAAAGTAAAGAAAGAAGGTGTCTGGTTGAGAAGCGTCCTCTCAGAGCCCCAGCAGCCTGGATCAGGAGAACAGGGCCCGAAGACTCCATCCCAGGCAGGCACAGGCTGGTAACCAGGGGTTGAGGGCGAAGGAGCCGTGGCTGGGCTACCAAAACAGTTTGAGCTATCTGAGGTGTGCAGCGCGTCGTCCATGTAACTAAAGGTAAACATGCCAGGGTAGCAGCCATGCGGGATGTCGTCCAGCTTGAAGGCATCTTGTCCTGAGGTAGAGGTGGCGATCTGACAGGAGTAGGAATCAAACTCCCCTCCGTATCCCCCGACCAGAGAGGTGATGCTCGGCAGGGATGGAGCAGTAAGCTGCTCTCGCTGATCACTCATGTCCATGGCCAACCTGGAGGTGAAGTCAGGGTTCAGAAACTCTGAGCTGAAGAGTGCGCTTTCATAGGACTGGACTCCATGTTGACTTTGAACACAGGTCATTTCTGTGGAGCGGAACCACAACAGCTATTTTATTGTGTTGCAAGGTTTTGCTTATTTTAAAGTGCCCCCCTAATGAAAAGCATAATTCACAGACTATCCTTCTGATCCTCATGTCACTTTAAATATTTGAATCTTAAGTACCAAGAGACGGAACTTCTTCATTGATGGGATCACCCTTGCAGGAGATGAGATCCATCTTCCTACCGGTTAAGAGTAGACGAGCAGATTCTGAGAAAGCCTGGAAAGCAGACTTGCAGAGCTACGCCTATTTATACCTCTCTTATGCGTCTGCATAACTTTGGATGAAGTTATAACTAGTTGACATTCAGATGTGGGGCCCACACGGGGAGAACATGAATGAGATTGTATGAAGATAAAATCCTCAATTCAATATGCTAATTTTTTTTTTGTTAACTTAATTAATCCTTTTATAGCCTCTTATAGGATGGAAGAATCGCTGCATACTGGATTCTTGTCATGCTTTTATGCATATTAGTTAAACGTTAACCACCTTTTTTCTGTTCTAACCATTTCCCCAGTAAGGTAAGGAGCATGAAGTCATGGTCTCTTGTGACCATCTCAGTTTTATTGACAATGACAAATGGGTGACACTCTCAATGCCAACCTGAACAAGGGGAGGCTCGTCGGTTACTGAAACAGCGCCCTCTAACAGAAAAGATTAGAACTACATCATTCCATAAATAAAAAGTTAATTTGAAAGATACGAGGGGCTAAAACGGGACTGGGGGGGAAGCTAATATAACTGAGCAGAAGCTTAAGCTAAATGTTCAAAAAATACAAATCTATGTACTGATATAATGTAGAAAACCCCGCCACTGCTGCACCCAGACAGACTTGCACAGAGCAGTGCAGGGTCCACCTGTTGCGGTGCCTTTATTTACAGAGCAGCTTTAGCGAAAGCACGACTGTCTCCATTTCCACCTCATTCCATCAGAAATCTGGTGATCACAATAAACTCGGCTGTCTCTCTGCAACTTTAAAACCACGACTGATACGCTGCATGATCTCAAGCATTGCTTTCAATGACAAAACGTCTCCTACACTGTGTTAGTGATTAACTTTCTCTTCTCCTGAGTGGCTGTCACTCCTGTTTCCATTTTTTAAGGCCATTCTGTTTTGTTCAGCTCCTGGACTGCTTTGCTGCTACTCACACCTCTAGCTTTGGATATTTAACAGATTATTTTAGATTATTTTAGATCGAAGGGATCCAACGAGAAGAACAGCTCCTTTTTGTTTTTATTATTATTATTATTTGTAGTAGTAGTATTTGTTCCAGGTGTAATTAATTCTAATGTTAATTAATTATTGTTTATTGAATATTATTATTATTTTAAAGCTACTCATCTACTCGTCTCACAACTTCATCACTAGTGCCAGTTCATTAACTGGCTGTGAACATTAGGTACTGATGTAAAAAGTAAATGAATGTAAAAAGTAAAGTAATAAAAGGTAAACCCAGCCCGTACCTGGTTATGAAGGCTGCGGCGAGTTTGTCAGTGTCCGTGGACCATCCACAGTCTGCCGTGCGCTCTCGCGGAGCTCCGTTTTCTCACGTTTCTCTGGGCTCTCCTCTCTCTTTCCTCTTTTTTTCTATATATCTCTCCTGTAGATGTGCCGTGACGTCGAGACGCGTCCCTCCCGGGTGTGGGGGGCGGAACCTCTCGGAGAATCTTTCCGCTCTCGCCAACCAATCACAGTCATTTACGTCACCAGTCACTGACGCACGCACGGGATTCCATTGACGCAGAAAAAAAACAACGAAAAAAAAGGGGAAAAAAACCCAAAAAGCCAATCCGCTCTCTATCGCGCTGCTCTAAATTTAGCAGAACTCAGCTGAATTCGGTTAAAAATAGTTAAAAGAGGGGGAAGACTCGATTTAAGGATGTGATGATGAGGAAAGACGGCTAAAAACTCCCCCTAAGCACAGGTCTGAGATATATATCTGAGATATATATATATATATGTGTGTGTGTGTGTGTGTGTGTGTGTGTGTGTGTGTGTGTGTGTGTGTGTGTGTGTGTGTGTTTGCTTTCTTTGGGCTTAAAAATATAACAATATGAAATACATTTAAATGAAAAGACACCTAAAATGAAATTGGATATATATATATATATATATATATAATTACTTATATAGGACAGTTGGTGGCCTAGTGGTTAAGGTGTTGCCCTTGTGAGCAAAAGGCCGGGTTTGAATCACATGACTGCTAGTGGCACCACTGAGGTCTGAGCAAGGTACTGTCCCTCCACATACTGCTCCCTGGGTGCTGTGTCCCTGGCTGCCCACTGCTTGACTTGGTGAATGGGTTTAATTTAAAGAAAGAAAGTTCACACTGTGTACTGTGGTGTGTTCACATAAGACAAATTGTCACTACACACACATATATATGGCCTGTTAAGAGCAGTGGCACATATATACTACATATATATAAAATAATGGGCCTTCCTGTGTGTGTTTGAGTTGAATGGGTGAGCTTGGGATTGGTCTGTGGAGCACTGTGTTAAAGTTCTTGCTGTGGGGAGACTGAATTCCAAATTTGCATAAATGGTCTGTTACGTACTATTTTTCTTTAATTTCTGCTCTTCTTGAGTGACATGTCGGGGGAGGGAGGATCGTCCTGCACCCATGGAAATACTAGTGTGACTGAAACGGAAGTGAACTGTCTGCACTTAAAGCAGCGCTTGCATCATCTCGCTGTGGTCACTGTTCTGCAAACCTCCTTTTTCCCTTGAGCGCGATCACTTAACATTTCTGAGATAAAGTAGTGTGAACTAGAGCCAGGTGACTGTTAAAAAAGGAAATTTACTGTTGTGTTCATTGAAACACCAGTACTGAATATACAAGTGCCATACAAGCAGAATATGCTGATAAAATTAACAGTAAAGAAGTAATTTAACATTTTTAGAATTTAATAATGTGTAATATAACAAATATAACAAAATCTGACTCAGATTTCTAGTGAAGAGGTTTTTTTTATATTCTAGATAATTGTTTGATATAGTGATGCTGTAATAAAATATCTTATAGAATCCAGTTCGATTTCTCTGGGTTCAGTCCCATTCAGCTTCTTTAAAACATGTGACAGACCTAAAGTAAATGTGGAAAGGTGGATTAATGAGTCATTGCTGTGGTTTAAATAACCTTGTTACCCTTAGTGTCTCAAACATTCACAGAATGAAGGGCTCTGCAGGTCATTCACCTTAAAAACAGTTTGTTGATTAGGTTGTTTCTTTCTCCATTTGTGTACTTCATATAAATTAGACAGGTTCAAGGAAAGCAGAGGTTCTTAACAGGCCATTGATAAAAGGCTCTGCCGCCTCCTCTTCCTTTGCCTTCCCACAAACCCTGCCCACTCATACCATGATGGGACTTTCTCTCTACCACAGTCTTCGTGGTGTATCCACAGGATGGAATTCCATATGATAACAGGCCACACACACTCTACGTGGCTCAAAACCTCACATTCACTTTTCATGTCACCTGATGAGCTATTTGAAATAAGAGCTGTTTGAAAAGAAGATCAGGATAAAATGCATCAGAGCAAAGGTGTCTGTTGCAAATGTTGTCAATATTTTGTTTTTTTCCATGCAAGAATACATGGAAGAACACATATTTAGAGCAATTAGAACTCTATTTTACTAAAAATGCTTTCTATGGTTAAACTTATAATAACGCACTGAAAAAGTGATCCTAAACTTACACAATGTAAATATGATGAGCTACACGCTCAAAACAATGTGGTAATTTATCACTGTTAGAAACTGCTTTTTAAGCATGTAATTGCTTGTGGTTGTGGACAAATCTAAGATCAGGACAAAAGTATTGGGACATCAGAAATGTTTAGCCAGAGCCCTGTTTTTTCAGGGTTCAGGCTAGGCCCTGTACTTCCAGTAAAGGACAGTCTTAATGCTTCAGCAAACCAATACACTGTGGACAACATCATGCTTCCAACTTTGTGGACACAGTTTGCGGAAGAACCTTTTCTATTCCAGCATGAATAGTATTACTGTTACATGAACAGTAATACTATTCCAGTACTGTGCCCCAGTACACAAAGCAAGTTCCATAAAGACATGGGTGCATGAGTACGGAGTGGAAGAACTTGACTGGCCCACACAGAGTCCTGACCTCAACCCCATCCAACACATTTGAGATTAACTGGAACGGAGATTGTGAGCCAGGCCTTCTCGTCTAACATCAGTGTCTGACCTCATAAATGATCTGCAGGCACAAATTACCACAGAAACACTCAAAAAACGTAAGGAAAGCCTTTCAAGAAGATCGTTAAAGCGTTATAGCGGAGACCAGCTCCATATTAAAGTCTATGTATTTGAATGCAATGTCATTAAAGTCCCAGTAACGAGCAGACGTCCCAATACTTTTGACCATGGAGTGTACTTTCTTTTATCTTTCTTTCTTTTTTGCTCCTCATTTATCATGTTGAACTGATTCTTTGCCCTCTTTTCCATCTATGACTTTCTCTGATTCCCCTCCTGCGCCTCGTTCCACTCCGTGATCTGCTCTGGCGTGTTTCTTCCTCTTCTTGGCTCTGTGCGGTCAGAAGCTGCAGTTTCTCCGAGCTGTCAGACGTCGTACTGACGTAGAAGGAATCCCTCGAATGGGGAAGCCCAGCTGATTACAGCGAACAGGTTCCGCCTGGCTTACCTGCGTCCTGTAATACAGCTGTACTCTCGTATCTCTCCATTTTAGTAAGAAACAAAGGCGTACAGCTGTCCAGAAATAAATAGGGTTAAAAAAATGCAAAGGTGGAACTCACCGTTTTGTGTCATGTGGCCTTTTAGAACTGGAACTTGACTTCTGATCACCACACATTTAGCATATTCTCAAAATAAACACGCAGAAAACCGTGCGATTAACTAACTAGTTAACTAACTAACTAAAATACAATTGCTCTTTTAATTTGAGCTTTAAATCCAGTTTGAGTGTAATGTGACATTGCTATTCATACTTTAAGGCTCCCCTTGGTTCAGTGGCTAAGGCTGTGTCCCAAACCACACACCTCAGCCTTCACACACTGACTGCGTGATAAAATAACATTCAAAAGATTTAAAAGAATAACAAAACGCATGCTGCAGTCTAAAATAAAAAAAACTGAATGTTATCCCGAAGTTGAGAAGTTATTATAGTAAAACAAGTAAAAGGAGTTACTGAACAACTGGGTCAATACCAGTAAATTAAAGTGAACGAGTGACTTTAATGTAAATATAAATAAGAGATCCTATTTTATGGAAAACTGAATTTATCCTTCTTTATTTGTGGTAATATGTAAACATAAGAATACCATTTCCTACAGTCCATATAAACAAACAAAGCTGCAAAATAGTTCACATTTAACTAATTGTTTTTGCAGTTATAACAGCTTTCTCTCTTCCTGGAAGGTCCACAAGATTTTGGACTTTCTATGAGAATTTGTGTCCATTCATTCTGTAGAGCATTTATGAGATCAGACACTGATGTGGGATGAGAAGGCCTGGCTTGTAATTTCCATTCCAGTTCATCCCAAAAGTGTTAAATGGGGTTGAGGTCGTGGCTCTATGAGGACTAATCTAGATCTTTCACAAAATCTCATTCAAAAATGTGATTAAGGAGCTTGCTGTGTGCACTGGGGCACAGTCATGCTGGAATAGAAAAGAGTCTTCCACAAACTGTGTTCACAAAGTTGGAAGCATTGTGTTGGAAACAAATATCTTGGTAAGCATTAAGATTGCACTTCACTGGAAGTAAGGGGCCTTGGCCAACCCTTAAAACCAGGTATGTCCAAATACTTTTGTTCATATAGTGTATCAGATTCAAAGGAACAGCAACAGAAAACCTGTTTCATTGTAAAAGCAGATTAAAAAGCCCCACAGTTATTAGACATTTTTTCATATGTCTGTTTTATGAAAAGTAAGAAACAGCTTCTCTAAGTACATTCGAATTTGTGTTTATGAAATTAAAACAAAAGGGTTGGTTCTGCAAAAGTGTTGGTTTATTGTATGACAGTCTAATGACTGGCGCTTCAGCTGTGGGGCAGCAGCTGATCAGGAAGAACAAACAATTAACCGTGAATTCGAAAAAGCTGATATCCCGCTAAAGAAAGCAACTCTCACAAGATGGTTGATGACCAGGCATGTGACAAGAGAATCTGTGGATGCGATGAAAGAACTTTGCAGCAGAAGTGCCCAAGGCCCAGATGCACAGCAAGAGCATGGAGCCTCCAGAACAAGCAGAGATGTGAAGACATGCAAACGATAATGGAAATTTTGGAGGAAAACCAAAAACCCTTCGAACTGGATAATTTTCCTGCAGAGCTTATTTGCATCGCTTGGTTGGGTTGCGTCAGAATAGAAGACGCCAAAACCAAGACTGTGTTCACAGAGAAACAACTGGTGTCAACTTTTCAGGAGACTTTTAGCAGTTTTCAGTCCTTAGAGGGGGTGGTGGTGGCCTAGTGGTAGGATACTTGCCTCCGAACCAAAAAGGTCACAGGTTCGAATCCTACCTCCAGCA
>JBBJLR010000139.1:25823369-25850784 GCA_037577145.1 Brachypetersius gabonensis
AAGGGGAAAAAAAAAAAAAAAAAAAAAAACCCCCCCCCCCCCCCCCCCCCCCCAAGATGTAAGATACAGGCCATTTAATGGAAGTCTAGCAGCCCTGTGTAAACCTCTCCTTTAACATGAAACCCCAGACAACAAACACGTCTGGGTCTGAGCTTTGCGATTTACAAGGCCCAGCACCCCCACATATATCCGATTTCAAGACCAGTTTGTAACTTCGGTGAAACACATATGAAGGGGGAACTTTGTTTTATTAGGCTGATAACTCTCTCATTTACAGCACCGCTTTGTGCCCTGAACACTGAGGCAAATTGTGCTAAAAGCCGTGAAAAGAGGAAAGCCGTGCCCCGCTCTCGTTCATGTGGTTCACATAACACCCCCCCTTTCAGTTTATAAATGGAGGTTCATTTAGACAGGCCTTTTATCTTTCATTAGCGGAGAGAGAATAAGAGTGTGGTTCTAATCAAGCCTTAACCGAACTAATTCTTTAATGAAAAAAGAACAGACCGAAGCGCCAGGGCCAAGCTGTGTCACGTGTAGCGAACCAGCAGAGGAAGCAGATTCATATCTCGCTCTCAAAAAGTGCGATTTGACACACTGGACACCAAAAGGCTGCAGCAACTAGAGTTACTAGTGAAACCGATTCTGTTTCTGTGCTCACCTAATGGTGTTGCCTGATGACCTGACGAGCTGGACGATGTCCTTATGGCGAAAGCCTTCAACGCAGGTCTCGTTGATGCTGGCGATGGTGTCTCCTATGAGGGAACGAGAAAGAACGATGTTAGAGGGGCTGATAATGGAAAAGCAATGACTGTTAGATTTTATTTTAAAAACACCAGTCTGTAGTGATGCCACTATTAATATTAGTATTCAAGTAATCCAACAATTACTCACACTATCTTATGAATGATTTCTTAAAAGTCCAACATTAAAAGCGGTAACTAGAATGGGTCCCTATTTGCATTTGGGGCACTACCGAAGACGCTTTGTCCGAATTGCAAAATGAAATTCCTGCTCCGCTGTGGGAGTTTTCAATTATTTCACGGGAATCTGAACATCTTGCAACAAAAACCTCAAACTGAAGGAACTTGTGCTGTTCCAGAGAACCACAATGACCAAATGGTAAACTTTTAGGTTTATCACTTCCTATGAAGTGATAACTGGCTCTTACTGTTCCTTACAGTTTAAAGTTCCCCTCCAAAAACTGTAATCTCCTATAGAAAGTCTGAATATTCTGTTGAATTTATGCCTTTTTAACTAAATGGAAAACTAAATAGATCCCCCTTTTACAGCACAGTGCTAATATAAATGTTTGTGTCTAACAGGCTTTGATCTAACATGTTGCTGTGGCTTTCCCCTTTGTTTAAGTATCAGCATAAAGAGCTGGAAAAGGGAAAATTAGCCTAATGTCTCCCTTACCCCAATCAGCCAAGGAATGTTTGAAGTTTGCCTCTTTACTTTTTCACTGGAGCCACAATGAGTCACTAGGATCACCCAGATCACTATCGTTCAGATGGTTAGACAAAACATGTCCTGGCTGATCAGCTGTATTTGGGTGTATACACATCGGTTTTATATATAATAAACCCACTAAAGATTTGTACATGGTTCTGTTGGAATGGACATCTAACTCTCCTGATAATGACTTTTCCTAAGGAAATGGTTTTGCTATGATAAAAAAAAAATCTGTACTTCTGTTTGAGATCATAAAAATAGCAACATGCACAAAACATAGCAGCTGTCCTTTACATCATGTGACATCAATGTCTAGACCAATAGTAATGCTCCAGACTCACAGGGGATTAAAAACTCTGTACATCAGCTTTCATTAAACATTCACACTGTGCAGCACAGATTAGTGATCTTCAGCTCCTGACCCTGGAGATCTACCTTCATGAGAAGTTTAGTTCCAGCCACTCTCTGCAACACCTGCTCTGGTTAACGAATTTCCGAAGTCCTTAATTGGCTGGAACGCTAAGTAAGAGGGATATAGTAACATGCTACCTGCAGGTAGCAGAAGGAAAACAGAAGGAAAGTAGATCCTCCATGAGGAGGGCTGGAGATCATTGGTGTAGAGGACAATGGAAACCTACTTGACTTGGTCAATTTGGAGATATTTGTGACTATATGCATACATGCTGGGAACTAATCAGGTCAAGACAGTTTGTCAAATTGAGAAGAAGCATTTTAACATTTTATTCATTTTTAAAAATCAGGCCACCGCGTGTTGATCCATATGATTAAGTGTATGAGTCAGAGTTTGCGTGTGGCCTTAATTTTCATCACTCAGCATGAGAAGGTTTTCCTACTTTCCTGAAATCCAAAGTTCTTTTGAACCGCAGTCTATGAAAGAGCTGTTTTATAGCAGCCTTCAGCCTGGCTTGGTTTGAGCTTTTCCACAAAAACACTCACAAGCGCTGGCGTGGGTTTAGCTTTGAACGCTGACATTTTTCCTGTGGGCCTTTCTAGCCAATCTGATGAGGTAATGCATCTCCACGGAGCAGGCCATTATGGACAATGGAGAAAAGCTCGCAGAGAATGTAGGAAGTGAAACCAACACACTGACACACAGCTGATCTGAAAACAGACAGTTTTGGGTCTTGTAATTGTTCTGGGCGGGGCTTACCGGTCAGTAAAAGGAAAGTATTTGGAACGTGTGTTTTTTAGGAGATGATATGACAGACGGATAGTCTGCACATATTAGATTTCCTTCCTTTACACAAGCTGACCATATTATTGGAAAACTGTGCCGATGAGGTCACAGGATCAAAGAGACAGAATGGTTTATGGGTAAACAGAAGTCAATCCCTTATAAGAGCGATGTTTAGCAGCTGGTGGCCTAGTGGTTAGGGTGTTGGCTCTGCAAACAGAGGGTTGGGGTTCGAATCCCAAATGCTTGTGTCACCGCTGAGGTACCCTTGAGCAAGGTACAGCCCCCCCACACTGCTCCCTGGGCTCGTTGTTGGCGGCAGCCCACTGCTTCACTTGGTGAATGGGTTAAATGCAGATAAAGAATTTCACTGTGTTGTACTTGTATGAATTAGTTTGAAAGCAAGAAACGACTTGACAAACGTGAATTTAAAAAAAAGTTTAACAGTAGTATGAAGAGTCATTTCAGTTTTGAGTTTTTGGGGGTCACTGTGGGAAAATGCTCTTTGTGTAAATGTCTGTTTGATTTATGTTATGCCAAATTGACAAACTTGAATTCTGTTGGAGGAAGCAGCACAATATTAAGTGTGAAACTTAAAATAAGGCTGATGTGTGTGAATGCAGAGGAACTGAGTTCACGCCTGAAAGCTTTCCGGTGTTACAGTGCGACAGAGGAAAGTCCTGAACTCTGTGAGCTGATAGCACTACAGCGCCCAAGACACATGGGTGACGTTTGCACTTCCCTGAACAGTAGGCCGACACTCAACTGTTTCGGTGTTGACACAGTCAACTGACAGGAGGCCTTCAGGTCACAAAACAAGACAGGGCGGGGAAGACGATCGGCCCGGCAAAGTTACCTCACGGTGTTGCTTTTTTTAGTTGGTGCTTTCCCAGAAAGAATAAAGGCAAACGTCAACACTTTGAAAGTGGCTTCCCTTTGTGCAAGTATCAGCAGTAAGAGCTGGAAAAGGAGGGAAATTAGTCTAAAGTCTCCCTTTACCTTTAGCGGTTCAGCCAAGGCATGTTTGAAGTTTGACTCTTTAGTTATGAACTGGCATCACAAAACAAAGATAATGTCACTCAGATCTCTATCGCTTCAATGTTTTAGACTAAACTTTACACACAAAACAAGCCCCAGCTAATCAGATGTATTTGCAATAAGAAAATGTTTAGTGCCTCTTACTCTAGGCTGTGTGTCAAATGCCAATTTAGAAAAAGACCGTCTGACTAAACACTGTGGGCAATGTGTTAATGTACTTTACAAACACTTACCAACTTTAAGACCAGCATGCTTTGCTGGGCTGTCCTCGTGAACCTTGCAGACAAAGGTGCACATCTCTACTGAGTTCTCATCCTGCTGATGCAGCCCGTACGTCTGCAGAAGACAAATAGCAGAATAAGTACACAAAACTCGCGTGCAGAGGGTGTTGACTATGTATACGTGAGAAAATGTACAGATGGATCAGCAGTATAAACAAAGTCATAACAGCTTGGTGTGTCACTCTAGACCAGTTGGATAGACTCTGGTGTGAAGATACTAATAGACTTACATCCCGCAAATGTATTTTTTTGTGCATAAAACCACTGGAACGTTATCTCAACAGAGAAAAAAAACCCTCAAACTGTACTTTATGGACTAGGAAGTGTTTGATTGTTCCAAATTTTACAATATTTACATATTGTATGAATTATTTAAAAAAATCCATGATATAGACTCTTTAATATGGTAACAACAGTTGCATATCAAATTACATGAATCCATCCATAATTCAATTTGTATTTTGTGTTGACAGCAAAAGATGCTTCTTTATTAAATATGTTTCCAACCAATAAACATTGAGTGCTGTGACCATGCCAGACAATGAAAACTAAATATCTTGATGTCTGGGGCAGGAATGTTATAACTATTTATCTAGAACTGAAAAAATGTAGAGAAGTACTACATGCTTAGCCACGCCTCGATTATTAACCCATTGGTTTTTTTTGACAGGTTGAACAGTCTACAGTAATGAACTGACCTCAGGCTACTGGTCACATGTAAAACATCCTCATTTAACCAGTCAAACTGAAACTCGACTTTGGATACTTCTCTTTTTTTCCTTCTGTTGTGGCATGAGGCAAAACAGGTCATCCTGCACTACAATAGACTAATAGATTGTGACAAAACCACTTTTCTTGGTTGCAAAGAACCTCATTTGGCTGGACTAATCAACACTAAGCACGATGGCTGTGTTGATTTAGGGTTGACTTTGCCTGAAAAGACGAGTGCTCCAGGACCCGAATGAGCATCCAGTTCAAGGAAGGATGACGGCCATTTGTTTTGAACTGTGTCAATTTTTCCATTTTTACAGGCAGCAGTAAGCCATACAGTATTAGAAGCCAAAAGTGAGCTGTCACTTATCCAATCAGATTCATACCTCAAGCCCTGCACATACAGGAAGTTAGTCAAACTCTCTCACCTACCAAGATAAACCTATTACTGCAGGAAGAGAAGTGCCATTATATTGCTAGGAAAGCTTCCACATGCAAAACAGTGGTAGAACTTCCCACTATAGGGATAATGAGTAGCTAAGTGGGGCGCAGGACGTGGCTTTGCTGCCGGTGCTGAACTGGCTGTTGCCCTCATTTGCTTAAGGCCAGGTTTGGTATCTGCGATACTTCGCTTGAGCAAAAGAAGATTCAAATGAGGTCTGCATCTTTTAAAGCTAATCCTACACACGGACATGCCACTGTTGTTGGTGATTATGTTGAAATAGGAGCCAGGCAATAACACACAGCTCTCTGGGTTTGTCTTTTGAGATACTACAAAGAAAGGGAAATGGCATATACAGAGACAGAGAATGAGTCAGAAAAGACACTAACCAGTATATTTCTTTGGGGTTGAGTTGTGTGTGTGGATAGTATATCACTTCCTGTAAACCATAACTTTGTCTCTGAGGTTAACAAGTGGCAGCTGTGCGTATCTTGAAACTTGTGCTCGGTCACAAAAAGGAGTAAACCTGACTAATATCAAATCTTCTCACGAACTCTGACAAAAAGAAAGCATCACGAGGGGGAGAATTCATCTCTGATTAACGTCACGCAACTGAAAACACTGTATACGTGTTGCACGTTTCATCTACACCCTCATGAGTTTCGATGGCTGGTGCAACATCCCAAAAACATGGAGAATGCATCGATTAAAAAAAATTTACACAATGTGGTGATTATTTATCAAAACAGTATGAAATTCAATACAGTCTTTAAAGCACTTCCAAGTGTTCAGAATGGACCACTTCCTTTGCTTTCCAGACCCGCCCATCCTTTCCAAAGGCCTTTTTAAAGTACTGCTGCATCATATAGCTTGCACATGTGTGTACATACACATATATATATTTAATGCTATTTTTATGCACCCTTCTGTGTAAATGGATCCTGTAATTCTGATTTGTGGTCAAATAATTGAATCAAACAGTGTTAAAATAATAATTGGACACTTCTGTGAGCTGTTTACTGGCCCTCCTTTTGCCTGGCTGCCTAAAGCCAGGCATCCTAAGGCCACTCATATCAGACTCTCTCCCAATCACAGCATGTCCTGATGTAACATCCTGGACCGTGCCGGAAAGGAGTGGTCCACTGTCCTACAATGGCCTGGGTCATCCAATGCTAAATATAAACCAACGATTTGGCAAGGCAGTGCATCAGCACCACATCAATTTGACCATCATATAGAAACAGAAGATTACAGAAGTGAGCAATCGAATTGTCGTCTCAGATTTTGTTTCCTGAACAGTACACTCTTCTAAGTATAAGCCTACCGATACATCGGTCATGCCCTTTGTGGTTTACATACCACCACTAAGGAGATGGGGTCATTATCGTGAGTAGTGTGATGCTGCTGGTATTAATATACAAACTACTGCAGGCCCTCACAAAGTGAGAATTGTATACTGGCTCTCCACAGAGCCAGAGGGAGAAACAACCAAGGACAGGAGGTCGACAATGTCCGCCAGCGGGAAAATATGTGGAGCCACAGCTAAAAAAAGAGAATTATGTGGTCTTCAAAACCACAGAGAATCTTCAAAACACATGCCAATACACACGCTACAAACATTGAAGAGATTCCAAGGAAAAGTGGCACGGACATCGTATGCGGTTTTCATCTGGATGTATTCTTTAACTTCAGCTTCTTAACTAATAAACAAACACTGATGTGCCCTGCGGTCCAGCAGCTCATCCAGTTTGTGAGTTAAAAAAAAACAACCATATCCTATTAGAGATAATACAATATCACATTTAAGAATTGACCCATTCATGCGATTTTGTCTTTATTCCAAATTGTATTATGCCACCCAAACACTCCATCCTATACCACTTCTTGGAGTGCTAAATTAATTTCTAGCAGCTTTCCTGACTCCAGGAAAATTCACAGCTGTTTCAGAGATGAGTCCATTATCATCAGCTGTCTGGACAAATCCGGTTAAATAAGATCTGAAGAATATCCTCTTACCTGAATCTCAAAGCCAAACGTTTCATCCTCTTTCTTCTCCAGGACCACCACCTTCCTGTAGGACCAAATGAAAAGATAACACTTATTAGATGTTAATTGCAGTGATACAGAATATCCAGATACATCGGGCTCTTATTAAACATTAGACCAACTACAAAATTCAATAAGATTTTCTTTATGGCAGTATGTGAGTATCCAGTTAAATCGTGACCACTGAACTCATTTCAGTACAATAGAAACATTTCTTCATGGATGTTCTGTTCCATAACAGGCACTGCACTCCCTCCCCTAAAGAAGGGCACCACCAGTTTCTTAAAACAGAAGTCACTGTGATGTCATTGTTTGTGTGGTAAAAAAGTGAACCTTGCCAAAACAAGGTTGATGGGTTTGACTAAGAAAAGAATTTGCTCTAATAATAGAACAATCGTGGGTGTGTCAATATGAAAGGCCAGCTCGGCTCATTTAAACATGTTTCCTTCAGCTTCAGAAGGCTCCTGTGAAGAGGTGAAGCCTCCAGCTAGTGAGATCGAGAGCACAGGGAATCAGCTAATAGGTAAAAAATTAAAACCGGTATCAAGGTTTGGTTTTAACTGAAACGACTCCATTCTTTGCACCATACCTGATTTATTCAAGGTCATGATGTTGAACTGGCAGGGGAGGGGTGTGTATTTATGATGACCGAATACTGAGTAAGGAAGAATCTGTCTAAAACATTACATTACATAGTTAACAAGAGGGTTCTGCTTTATACAGTGCTAACTGGGGGGTTTCTGCAATGACTATAAAACAGTCAGACGGTTCTTATGACATGTACTTTACATGACTTTAAGAGCAAATATAGTTCAAGGAAATAACTGACGCATATTTGCTGGCTCTATCATTCATAGTGAAAGGAAGGGAGGCACAATGAAGAGAGGCTGTAGTGTTACCTTTCTGGCTCTGGAGGTTGCGTGAGGGGTTTCCACTTCTGTAGCCCACCATTCTGAGAGAGAGGGTGGGGGGGTGGTTAGAGAGAGGGGGCGGGGGACATAGACACAGATTTTAGATCATGTCTTTTTTACTAAACGGGACAGAACTTATGTTTTGATTTTCAATAACAACAATCAAAGATCACAGCAATGGTTCGGGTATGTTTTTGTGTGTGTGTGTGTTCTGGTTGTGAAGCAACTTTGATGATACAGCAGATAAAACCTGAAATGCATGTCTGTCCACCCTCGTCATCTCCTGCCTCAATGTCACAGAACAGTTCCGTCACGCTCCTGATGAGTCTGATTAGTCTAAATGGTGACTTTCGGGCTCATGGCGTCTGCAGAAGAGCTGCTAAACAACTTTTTACAGAACCTGCTGTTTCCGACCAATCCATCATCCCAACATACATTTAGGTTAGAACATGCAGAACCGCGTGTAGGCAAACAAGCCTGGAGCTGCAGCAGTTTCCTTACAATAAGTTCATTGATGTAAAAGCCAGATCTATGCGAGACCCCACCCAGTCTCCATTGGCTGAAGGAGCTGGAAGTACACCCAGTGTTATGTCTGTTTTGACTGAAGTCAATTCCCCCCTGTTCTACCTCAATGGACCAGAGTGTTGTTCCAGTGAAAGTGCACTTTGTACCAGAAGCCCTTCTGGCCTAGTAAAACGTTGCCTTTCTTTATTTTCCTACACTTCCAGAACCGTCTTGGGGTCTCTTCAATGACTTCATTTATTTCCAAGTACCCCCGAGGCTCCTTTGGGGGTGGCTGTATCGGGGGGCTGAATTCGTTAGATGCACAATACCCTGTTGTGGCCTGGAGGTTGGTTTGGGCGTAGGAGGTGCGATACAACAGGCACTTTATGAGCTGTGGTGTCCAGCTACTGGTCTCTCCTTTACTTCCACTGTGTGCGTGCGCTATATATGAACTGTTGCTAACAAACAAACACATGCAAATGCAGAACAGCTGAGGTTTGTGTGTTTTTTAAAAAAATAACATCACAGCGGTGAGGTGTCTGCATCTCTAGATGGCATCTGAGGTGTCACGTTCTTGATAACGCACAGCAGCTTCTACCTTTTCAAATTGAATATTAAGTAAAACAAAGAAAACTCTCAAAATTGTTTAAAAGTTTTTTTAAAAAAATATTGACAGTTTCTTTGGCCAAAAAAGTAATCAGAGCGGGGTGGGGCAACTCTGGTCTGGAGTCCAGAAGTTTGGTAGTTTCACTCCTCAAACACAATCAATTAACAGGCGAGTTGATCTAGGTGTGTTTGAGCAGGAAAATCACCAAACCATGCTGGACACCAGCCTCCCAGCACCAGAGTGGGCCCCCCTGCCATAGAGGAAAACATATTACTGTTACTTAGCAACCAGATGTTGCAGTCTGATGCACACTAGATATGGTTAAAAAAAGTGTTGGTTTGAGATAACAAGGGTCGACTGATCAGACTGTGTCAATTGAATTAACTGCCATTTAATGAATTATCCCCAGGAACAATAGTTACTATCAGCCCCACAGACTCTAATCAGAGAAGAGGGACAAGACAGTCTTTTCTGCTCTCCCGTCCATCCTTTTAATCCAAGAGACTTAGGCATTTTCATTGGTCACAGTTGCTCAAGATCACTCAACGCAATAAGCCGTGCTAAATTCAAACTCTTTAAGGAAGTTATGCTTGAGTTATCTAAGAACACAGTGTACTAGCGGGCTCACGCCTGATCCAGCCATCGGACCAGCTGAGTTGACCCACAGTCACCATAATGACGAACCAAGCTCTTGTGATGATGCAAGTAAAGAAATCCACGACGTCCACACAATGCACAGCACAGTGTAAGCCCCTCAACCAGCCACACAGAGGGATCCATTGTAATGCATAGGGCTACAGCTCCCCAGACAGTGGCATTTACTGCTTACAGTGCGTCAGATGAGCTTGGGGTCAGAGCTTTTGGTCAAGAGCACAGTGTGTGGGTGGTCTAGACACCAGTGGTGACCATGAATGCCCTTCAAGATGTTTGGACCCAAGAGAGAGCTATGAGTGATGAACCATGTGTGCTGCAACAGCGCTTGGAAATTACACCAAACTTTTCCTAGTGAACACAGCAGAGGCTAGTCCGAAAGATGAAGTGCACCCATGAGAAAAGAGCCAGAAAAGTTATATTGTGAAACTCAATACGAACCTCACAGCCTGACCAGTGCAGGACACATGTACAAAGAAATACTCGTTTGGTGTGTTGTATGTATATACACACGTTTGGAATAATAGTAAAATAAATATTTACATAAGGGGGGGGGCAACTCCTTAGGCCCGTGAGTGCAGTCCGTGACTGGGTGGGTGGTAAAGAGCTAGAGCTGTTAACGTCTATAAACATTGAATCAGGTGTGAACAGGTGCGAGTGCCTCGAGGATGCAGGTGGGAAATGGTTCACATGCCACGCGCCGTTTACGATTAGCCAACTGCAAGCGTGCCCACAAGCTCTCTCTCTGTCTCTCTCTCTCCCCCCCTCTCTGTCTCTCTCTCTGTCTCTCCCTCAGTTTCAATTCAATGAAATTCTCTCTCTGGGTTTAATTGTCTCGCCTCGCGCTCCAAGCCACATCATCAGCACTTTACGCACGCGCCGCTGTTTCCAATCAGGTCCGGTTCAGAGCAGAACTTCAGTCTCCGCGCGTAATTAAAACCAGAACCGCGGCGTGTATTAACGCGTCTGGAGAGGATCAGACATTTTTCATGGCTTTTCAGCCGTCCCTGATATTTTTCCCAGCGTAGAAAAAAGCAGGTGCTGTTTTAAATGACTCCCAGTACTTTAACTGGGCGACCACCAAAATTGCTTCCCAGCAATTTCTAATAAGACTTTATAAACCTATAATGACTTTCAGTAGTTCAGACAGCTGCACTGCCAGGACTGTTTACCTTCTTGAAGTTTCTGGGCAGCGTTCCTCCGGAGTAGGCGAGAGTCCTGTAGTTGTAGATGTCCGAGGAGGAGCCCGAGGGCTGATCCATGGTCCTGCAGCTGTCCGACTTGGAGGAGGAGAAGTAAATGTCTCCACTGCCCGGACACGACCCTCCGTCCGGCTCGCTGGAGTTCAGTTTCTTAACTCTCCTAAAAGTCATATTCTTCATGGTCCAGGGGAGCGGCGGGAAAGATCAGCACGGTCCACCAGTGCGAAATAGATATGTGTATTTATAATAACACCCTCTTTTTCTCTGCTGTGAGTTTTCCTTTTGCTTTCTCCACCTTAAGCACCTCAGCGAATGCTCACCCTCACACTTCTGCTTCAACTTTAGGATGAGGACCATGTGGAGGGGCGGGGCTACACAGGGGCGGTGTTTATTCAACGAACGATTTGATTGGACACTCCGGGGCGCATTATTGTATTTGTTTTCTTTTGTTTCACTAAAAATGCCCCAAGTGATGTGGTAGAAAAATTCAAGGAGGTCAAAAATGAATTAAAAAGAAACACCTAACACGCCAATGTTTTATTATTGTCACGTTTAATTACTTTTGTATTATACTTATTAATAAACCACCCTGGTTTGGTAGGGTCATAGAGCACTGCACTTTTATAATAATCAGAATAATCAAAGAGTTATTTTAATTCTATTCAAATGTATTTGCAAAGATAGTGATTTTTTTCCCTTTAGTTTCATTTCAGTTCCTCATAATTGGTGATTAAGTGCTAATCATTTTTGACCTAGGCTTTATATATATACATATATATTTTTTTATATATATAGAATAGTGCATACTACAGTGGATGCTGAAAGTGTAAGATTACACAGTCGTTATGAGATTTCTGACCTGTTTTCTCCGACCCAACTTAGTTTTTGGTTTTTACTTTTACTTTTTGAGTCATAATTTTGAGCTGTTGGTGTGTGGCTTTAGGTTGCATCTACCCATGCATTCTCTAATGCAGCGTGCCATCTAGTGGCGGAGCGATATGTAGCACCATTCTTTTCTCTAATGATCTCTACACTACACAAAACCCTGCTGACACGTGCACGAAAATAAGCCACGAGTAGAGGGTTAATGACACATTTTGCAATATTTATTCAGTCATTTCACAGACAGAATCCAAAAGATCTTCTATAGTCTCAATAGCTACATACATTTCATAAGCTGGAGGAAGAATGTGTCCGTATGATCAGCAAACCTGTCAACACTGAAAAGATATGCATGATGGCATGTGACTAATCACAACCTACATTTGCGAGGAGAGGTTACTTCAATCTCTACAGCTTTCAGTGTTTTTGTATATTTGTATATTATTTGTCTCTACTGTGTTATCGGGACTCGGAAGCAGGGACACAAACTATCTTACTCATTAGCTTCCAATACAAACATTCAAGCGCTTAAAATGTACTAAATGGCTTAGTACAATAGTCTGAAAGATGTCATAAAGCTGCTAACAAAATGTTTTTTTTTAATAATCAGATAAAATTGTTACCTAAATATTACACCTATCACACATTTCAGGTGTGAACACAAAATAAGACCAAATAAATTACTGGCTGTGTCAGCAACCTTCCCAGAACCGTGCACTGAATCCAGCGATCGCTCTCGCCCACCGACGCCTGATCTAGCTCAGCCGGTTTAAGCTTTGATGTTAATAATTATTAGTACTTGCTATAGCCACAGAAGATTTAGGTCACTGCTTCAGACTTTAAAAACAATAGTGGTGTTCTTGCTGTGCAGACAAAGCATATCTGAGCTTTTCCTAGAGTTTGGGCTTAAGCCTACACAGTGAGAACACAGCCGCAGACGAAATGTCCCGTTATGGCACGAGGGAGCTCAAGTAAAAACTAACACAGCATCTTTGATACACCACTGAGGTAAATGTGTGACAGCTTGTAAAGGATATTTCCTCCTAAGACCTTCCAAAAAATTACAAAGTGAAGCCTCGCTGAGTTCCTTTCCAACATACACACATTTTGGCCTGCACAAACGCACTGGTGTCCATGTAAGCAAGCTGATAAATATGGAGGTCCACCGAGCCGCTGAGGCAGACGCAGGCACTACTTTAGGTTGAAGAAGCCGGAGGATTTGGCTTGAGGAGCCATCAGCATACTGGCCTGGTTCTTATGTGTGATATGAATCTGTGGAAGGAGAAGCACAACATGAGTCATCGTCTCAAACAGCACCTCGGCATCCCACACTGTCCATCTCGTCTCTTCAGGAATGAGAAATGATGTGGTCTATTATCATGAAGATTAAAACTAGACACAGAAGTCTTGGCACTAGCCTGGCAGGTCATAGGCAGGTTCACAACCCACATACTGCTCGAATAGCAAATCAACTAAATTATGAAACCGGCTTCACTTTAAATTTTCTACTCATCAGAAAATTTGTCGCGAAAGAGACGAGAAACATTTGTTAATTTGTTTCTGACAAGCAATGTAAGCTTATAGCAGACGAGTTAGACGAAAGCATAAGTTATCCTACACTTGTCTCTAATCCATATTAACATCTAACTGACTTGTTTATGTGGTTTCTGACACGAGAACAGAAAGACTGTTCCATGACTTAAAAAACAACCATCTGAATTTAGTCCATTCATACGTCCATGCATATGGATAAGTGTGTCACAGTGTCAGGAACCACACACTTAGGTCTGTTTCAGATTTCCAAAGAACCCAACAGATTTTTAAGTGAGTGTGTGACTCTCTAACAGGTTGTTTCCAGGCTTGCAGCCCAAGAGTAAAAAAATAAGAAAGCAATCTTTAGGCAGCAAATGTCTTAGCTTAGTCTCAACTACAGATGAGGAAAAAAGGGCAAATGTGTACATTTGACTTCTGGCCAAAACAAACAAACTAAACTTAACTGAGAACGCTGACCCCCAGATTAATTCATTCACACTAGTTTCACAGCCTTTTGCATATTGTGGCCCAAACAGATGACCACAAAAGCATCAATGGCCTGCGGCTTTAATTGCCCCATTTGTTAAAAATGCAAACAAATAGAATTTTGCTTGAATAACCACATAACATAAACACCATACTGTTTGTAGACATGCATCCATGAAGGATGAATTAAAAAAAAAAACAACAGTACCATCCACTAGAGGGCCTTGGCTCACTGAGAGAAAAACACTGGCACAGCGCAATTATTTCTAAATTAACACTAAGAAAGAATTATAGTCAGCCACAAATGGGGTCTTTACAAAACGGCGATTGTATTGATGCATGGATCTTCATAAACCTCTATTTGTAAGGTAGATCTGAGTATGAAGAAACTTTGACGTTTAAAGAACACCCACATAAAGTAATGGTTCTATGACTAAGCTGTACGTTTGTATAGAACCTTTATATATGATGTGAAGGCTATTTAAGCCTTAATACGTTTCTTCACCCACTCAGATCTTATTTTAAACATTAGGAAACATCGCTTAAAAAAAACTCTTAGTGACACTTTTTAAAAAAAAAAAAGTGACACCTAAATGTACTTGTCACATTGCATCCGGAAGTGGTAAAGCACACTTACTGTACATGGTGGCTGCATCCATGGCTCTCCATCTATCTGCATGGGCAGGGCCTTCTTTGTCCTGTAACAAAGTTAAAATATGTTGATAAGAGTTAATATAAGCATATGTTATAGTTTATAGTGCAAAAAAGTGCAGAAAATTAATACAGGATGTTGCTTACTATGGAATGGATTCTATCTATAGTAGCGATTTGTTATAGGACTGTTGTGGAAACACAATGTAATACTGATAATCTGCTGTACATGACAAAAGAGACCTTAGCAATCTACATATGTCCTTGAAGTGTGAACAAACTGGTGAATGTGAATGAGGGAGAACAGGCAAATTACCATGCAGGGTGTGAACAGGTCTGAACATGCCAAAACTCTTTACTTTAGGTTACTGTAGGTGTGCATAATTTGTCTACTGTTGCAGTTCATACAAGTTCATACATTACATTTGAATATTTGTATGTCAGTTCAGTAAATTCAGTGCATCTTTTCAGGGCAAAGACTTTTATTACCAGAAAAATTGTTAAATCCAATCTGACTAATCCTATCTGGTATAAAAAAGATAGCCATTTTTAAATGTGTAGGTTTGTAGAACACTGAGAAGCTGTTGTCCTGTGTTTACAATGCCGGCTACAGCCATACCACTCACCTGATGGTAATCTGTGAAGTTTTTGCCAGTCGGACAGCGCTTTTAAGACCAGTGTAGATCTGTCCCATCTCTATGGCTCCTTCTAGCCCCACCACCTCCAGACGCTTATCACTCAGGTCTAAAACAATGAATAAATCAATAAACAAAATCTGTGCACAACATAATACATCACAAAACAATACTGAGCTAAAACAGTGATTACACAGAGTCATTAATCTTTTAATATGGGGCAAATATGGGATAATATACAAGTATGTGCATGTATATGTAAACTTGATAAGTATATATACGCATGTACACAATGAGTATGTGGATCGATTGAATCTGTCTATCTGTCTGTCTGTCTGTCTGTCTGTCTGTCTGTCTGTCTATCTATCTATCTATCTATCTATCTCTCTATCTCTCTATCTATCTATCTCTCTATCTCTCTATCTATGATAGTATTTATATACACTACCAGTAAATTCAAGCGGTTCAGTGTCTCATTGTTCATTCTGCAGAAAGATCTTCCCAACTACGTTGCAGAAATTCCCATAAGTGTGCGGCACTTATATGTTGCTTTGCTTTCATTCTTCTGTCCAGTTCATTCTAAAGCAGCTCGATGGGGTTTAAGTCTGGAGACTTGCCTCACAGCAAGAAGGTCCTCTGGGCACTCCGGTTTCCTCCCACCACCAAAAACATGCGTGCTTTGGGGAATAGGTGAGTTGAGCACTCTAAATTGCCCGTAGGTGTGAATGTGAGCATGAATGGTTGTCTGTCTCTGTATGTGGCCCTGCGACGAGCTGGAGACTGTCCAGGGTGTACCCTGCCTTCGCCCATTGCAGCTGGGATAGGCTCCAGTCCCCCCACAACCGACCCCGAATGCAGGATAAAGGGGTAGATAATGGATGGATGGGATGGATGGACTTTTGGCCACTCCACGTTTTCCAGCTCTCCATCTTGTTCTTTTTCCTAATGCAGTTCTGGCAGAGCTTGGACTTATGTTTTGGGACTCCATCTTGCTGTGTGACCTTAGAATTTTTAAACCTCTCGCAGTTCAACACTGTCCTTTCTACCATTTCATGCTATTCATTGGACTTTCAGTTAATGTGTATGTACCAGTAGTGTACTTACTTATTCATTTCAAAATGTGGCCAGGAAAAGCTGAGTGGATGAACTGGTAAGACACAGTCTTGCAAACGTACCTTGAGGGCTGACTTTTAAGACTTCAGGATCTACTATGACCTCAGGCAAGTCCTGGTTAACTCTGTCACTTTTCTTGGCTTCGCCCCACAGGTTAGAGCCGCCGTGCATGCTGGGAATGTTGAGAACAGCGATGCCCTCCAGGGAGAGGTTACTCAGGTCCAGCTGAACACCACAACACTGGATAAAGGAGGATGAGACAGACAACAACAGATACAAATCACTGCTTAATGCTTTCCTTTTTCAGCAAATACTCTGCCTTTGACATCCCTTTACAAAAATCTTTTTATCTTAATTAATAAAATATTAATAGGAAAAAATATCTCACCTCTATGGTGAGGCACTCCTTGAGTTTTTTGCAAGATGCTGATATTGTCTCTGAGGTGGCAAACTCAAAGTACCACAGCTTGTTCTTCATTCTGATCCCGGCGGAGACATTTAAATATGAAGAAAATCCATTAACACATGCTGAGAAGTAACACGTTGCACAATTCACACTGTATTAATATTCAGTATTTACATTATACTGCTGAGCATAGTGGGCAAGAGTGGAAGAAGCTTAAAATCAGTTTAACCTGACAAGTAATACAATTTATATAAATTAATGATTATTATCACGAAGGCATGGGATAGGAACATAAAAACATCTCCCTGTTTTACTCGCAGGGTCTCCCCCAACAACACAGCACCTCTTAGACTGTGGGTGAGGGAGAAGTTTAGCTAATTTTTCCTATGAAGCATTTCCACACTCCCACTAAACTGAAATCAGAAAACTTAACTGCTTTAACTACACAGACACATAGTGTCCCAGACAGGGATTAAGCCTAGTCCTGAATTATGTAGTGCTGTGAATAGAGATTTTCCATTGAAGAGGAAAGGGTAGTCCCAGATTAGGCTTAATTCCTGTCTGGGAAACCGACCCACAAAGACAAAAACAATATAAAAAAGTCTAAAATAAAATCAAATAAAAACTCTAAAGAAAATACTCTATACAAAATACACTACAATATATCCATAAAAGCTGGGTATTAATATAGTAGATAAGTAACTTACAGTTAAGTGAATTACTGTTAACACAAAAAGTGATTAGGAGTATTTTATTGCACGCAATAGAGATCAGTAAGTAACATTGACATAGTGTTATTTCACAGGGTAAGTCAGCTACACATAATATGAAGACATTGCACATAATGATAATGTTTTAGCACCAGCTAACAAATTTCATTGTATTGCACACGATGAACAACTGCACATAGTAATTAGATAAGAATGTACCCAATAAGAATCCAATAAGAAATTGCATAACAAAGTAGCATCAGGTTATTAAATAGAATATTGTGTGGGTGTGTGACAGAGGGAGGCATTATAGAATCTGAATGAACTGATGATGGACTGTAACTGGACAGTTCAACACACTCAGCACGCTTGGGAATTCTGTTACGAGTGACAGAGGGAGGGCCATACAGGGCTTTTGAAAGATCTTTTGGACTCCCTGTCATCACCGGGGGCCGTATAATGAGAGGGCCATCGCTTTGACCACTGCAACACTCGGGAGCTCTCGTGGGACATTTATATGTGACAGCAGATGCAGCAAGAGTCTGATGGAGTAAACTGCGACGTTAGTCATGAGTCACAAACTGTTACTGGAGATGTATTCAAAGACCATGGAAATGCCAGCTATAAATGGCTACACATGTCTCTGTCCTACTTGGGATCAGATCCCAAGAGACAGATGGTAATAGCAGGTATAGACAGGGCCTAAGTTTACACGTTGTCCCATTATGTGTTGACTTAAAATCAGTTGCTCACCTGCTGTTGAATTTTTGGGGATGCTTTTCTCTCATAGTATGAAACCTGTGTGCGATTGATGCATCCTGCAGAAGAGAATTTGGGAAATGGGGTATAATCAACTATTTACACAAGATACTGTATGTATTTCATAGTTTAGTGCATTCTGGCCTAAATTAGCATTTAATATGTTATTGGACATGATAAATGCTGCAATAACACTTCAGTTTGAAAGAACTGACTATGTTGTGTCCTTTATGTGTTCCTCCCGGCAGTAATAAAATCTTGACAGCTATTTCGTCAGCCATTGGAGGCAATAAACCGACAGCTCGCCCACCTCATCATCAGATCATCTGAAGGGGGGTTTTCTTGTTTATAGAGATCACTGCAGAACCACTGGGTCCCTTTAACATCCAAACCCTGTGCTGAGAAGACTGAGCTCACACACACTCCTCCGCTTCTAACACATGATCTTATACTGCAATCTCTGAGGAGAGTGCCTGCAACAGCCTGATTTCATCTACTGAGAATCAAACCTGGGTCCCAGCTGTACGGCTCTGGATGAGCCTCTCAGGGGAGAGCGAGCCACAGAATGGCTGGAAAATCACAGAATCATTCAGTATCCAGATCCAGGCACAAATATCCCTGCATGTGGAGGCTCATTCTAAATGGCTAAATGCACTATACCTGTTCATTCTAATGTATTATTATTATTATTATTATTATTATTATTATTATTATTGCATTCTTGGCATTTTCCACGGCGTATATATGGGTTTCCAGAATATATTGAATGATTACTCTATTAAAACGAATCATTAAAGTCTAAAATAATAAATTATTTAAAAATAATTAAATGTACGTTGTCTATGAATCAGTTTAGTGATCAGTTTGGATTCTGAATTATAAACAGTCAGGCTGCAGGTCATTTGTAAGACCTGGCTCAGGAGGTGAAGCAGGCCAAATGGAAAATCCTGAACCTCACTCCGGGACTTCCACCAGGCCAATTAGGCCGAGATCGCCTTCACCTGAGTACTAGGGGCAGGAACTATATAAAGTCAGTGCTGACAAGTTCACAATGCGAAGTATACTAGCTCTTGTCTTCGATGCCTGTTATCGACCAAATTCTGTTTTCTGAACTTCCCCTTTTCTCTATGGACTATTTTGTCTCCTTGGATTATCTGGTTTTGACTTTTGCTCTGGACTTTGGTTGTTCCCTTTTTTGCCCTGCGGACATTTTTTCTAATTAATAAATTCTACTATTTTTTGTTACTCTGCGTTTGGATTCTTTCTCGTATTCATCACATCATTAAAAAGCCATGTTTTAGTAGTCAGATGATTCTCCATGAGGGGGAACTCTCAGCACCTCAGTTGCTTCAGTGTGTATCATTTGAATCAGCAGCATCTTAGATTAACGGTCAACATAACTGATAGATTGCACGACTGCTAATAGAATGAATTAATAATAATTCCACATAATATCCTGCAGTGTAGGCGATTGATTACTGGAGGGATGATTGACCACAGGGATGGTCAATCATCATGATAGACTAATTATATCCAGTTCATGTCAACATATTTTTCATGCTTATTTTTTTATGCCTTTAAATGAGCTTGAAATGTGATAAAACAAAAACCAGTGCCTAGTTCTGACTGGAGCTGAAGACAACAGTATATCAGCACAAACACAGTGTAAAGAAGATTGAAAACAGAGAGTACATTTGTTCTAAAATAGCGGTGGCTTTTATTACTTATTATTACTTACTGAGATAGTCTACTGTTTAGAAATATGACCGGCATGTAATATTTTTATTACAGGTGCATGAATCAGGAGCTGACTAATTAAATACTGATCATATCAACTGTTACGACGGATAGATGTTGAAAATATTTCTTCCTTCTATTTCCCTCCAGGATAGTGTTGTATCAACACGAGCGAATTCAGTGAAGTGCATGTTTATGCTCCTCTCACCACGCCGATGGAGAAGTAGTTGTTGATGATCTCATAAGGCACAGGGTCCCCTCTCTCCTGGCTGTCCTCCAGAACCACCTGCACACTCCAGCGGTCCATCAGCACCGGGGTGCTGGATTCAATATCTTTCAGGATGCGGCCCAGGTCCATCCCATCGTAGCCTGTAGACCAGAAAACTAATGAGACTCGCTGCCGTAAAAGATATGTTGCATGTAGGGCTGCAACTATCGAATATTTTTGGAATCGAATATTGTGTTGATTTTTTCATCGATTAATCAGATGAATCGTACCTTTGTGTTTTTAAACAACTATATCAATACTGGGTTATAAAACATGAAATGAGCAAGCAACTGGCTGTTATTCCTCACAAAAAATAAGGTTTTTATTCAAACACTTTTATTAGATCAAAACCTTTGGCTTATTGGCTCCAGATTTAAGCCCATTTAATCAACCTTTCTGGGAAACATTTATGATGTACATTGTATCCTTATTAACATTAAAGAAAACAAAAACGTCCTGTTATTTAGTTATTTTGTCATTTTCTCTGTCTGTATGCACTTTACGATTACGGATTAAAATTTGATTTTAATTTTTAGGTAAATTGATGCACTTTAAGACTTTTCTGCTACAGACTAAAAAACAATATTGCCACCCTATTTTTTCTTGTTGGCAATATTCGGTACGTTTTCCATCCACTACACGAATGCTTTTTGCGGCTCTCTTAATAACTTACTATACTAACTTTGATCCTTTTTATTTATCTTTAAAAAAATATTTTCATATATGACCGGGAGAATGGACGGGAGCAGGTGGGAGTGGGTGGGAATCGTCAGAAATTCCGCAGGAGCGGGATTGAAAAAATAGTCCCGCAGGGCTTTACTTCATTTCTCCTGCTCTGAGCTGTGTGCTCTTCTTCTGTGCAAAAAACCCCTACTCTCTGCAGCAAAAATAGCATGTTTCCCGGCTCACACGCGCCCGCTGCAGGTGGACTTTGGTGACGAATTAAAAGAAGCCTCGAGGCAAAAATTTGCCTCGAACAATTTTTGTAATGGAGTCATTCGAGTTACTCGAATAACCGTTTCAGCCCTAGTTGCATGCAATACATACATACGGACTAGCATGTTTAATACATTTCACATTTTCATTTAAAACAGCATCAGCAAGGAACATGAATTTTACATGAAATGGGCCCTTTAATAGTAAATCTGATAACACTTAGTCACTTCAACACTGACTGAACTCTCAGATAAAGCAGAAGAACAACATTTCCATGGCAGTGATGCAGGTGTGTTCAATCTGATCAGCAAAGGGCAGCTGTTTAATCAGCTGGTCTTCAAAAGAAGTCTTTTGTGGATAAGACCCAGCACCCTGCTGTTCCACTTACGGGCTGTGTTTTTGTTTTTCATCTGTATCTGGAACACTTACGCACTCAGTTGTGCTTTTGGCTCGTTGACATTTGCTGAAGTGAATCATCGGCAAAGAAAATACAGTTTTAAGTGGACTGTTTTGTCCAGATCTCATTAGTTTTGGCTGTAGAGCCCCATCTAATTTGTCTGCTTGCAGAAACACAGCAGCTGAAGAGCTGTTCTCACCTCCTCCCCATCGAAGACACCGTGCAAGGTCGTTTCCCGTGCCAAGAGGAAGCACAGCCACTGGAGGGCGTATCGGAGGGTCGACTTTATCTACAGGGGTCAGACAGCACAGAAATGATTACTACAGTATTAGGGCGTACTCACAGTTTCAAAGCTGATAAAGTTCCAGCACAGACAGAGGACTTGTGCACAGAGAGATCTTCTATTAAAATATAATTACAGTCATTTACAGGCCGACCAGTAAGTGATTAAGAAGTGAGACACCCAGTTAATGTGCTCTCAAGCTGCAGTCAAATGTTAGCAGAATGTCCAGCAATATTATTTCACTTAACATCCCTTAGGCCTTTACTGAGGTGATCTAATGACCCATATCCAAAGGATTCTAGATTGCTGCTTAAATAAATAAATCATTTTTCACCTATGAATATTATTCAGTGACCTAGATACAGCTAGGTATAAAACAGATTAGACTAACAGTTTTGTTCCTGGCAAGACGCACAAAAAGCAGAGTTTCAGTGATTCATATGCAACTACACTCAAAGCTTATGAAACCATACGCCATCTAGTGGCCTAGTGGCCAGGTTGGGAAAATTATCTGTTTAATATCAAATATGTTTATTTTTTTCATTTTTAAGATGCATATTGTGGCCCAAAAGGGTACAGAGTTACTGGGTGTTGTGATGAATTGAGGTCTTCATGTAATCCTACAAAAGTTTCATTTTAACCGTTAAAGGGGCTGGGTGGGGTGGATGAACCTGTGCATGAATGGGTGGGGCTAAACTGCTGCAGCCTGAATATGGGGGTAAATGTACCATTTGAAGACTTTAGGCCTTTTTAAGACTTTAAGCCTTTTTAATTCCAGAAAAGCGATCATATGGCCCCTTTAATTAAACGCACTGGAGTCACAATATGTAGCAATAAAATCGCAATATTAATACATTACATTGACAAAAGTATTGGGACATTACACCACCAGGACCTTTCATACTTTGCAGGTATAACAGCTTCCACTCTTCTTGGAAGGTTTTACACAAGATTTTGGAGTTTCTGTGGGAATTTTTGCCCAGTCATTCTGTAGAAGATTTATAAGATCAGGCACTGATGTTGGACAAGAAGGCCTGGATAACAATATTCGTTCCAGTTCATCCCAAAGGTGTTGGATGGGGTTGAGGTCAGGGCTCTGTATGGACTATTCTAGTTCTTCCAGACTAAACTTATCCAACCATGTCTTTATGTAACTTGCTTTGTGTACTGGGGCACAGTCACACTGGAATAGAAAAAGTTCTTCCACAAACTGCATCCACAAAGTTGGAAGCCTGGTGTTGTCCAAAATGTCTTTGTGTGCTGAAGCATTAAGATTGCCCTTCAAAAACAGGTGTGTCCCAATACTTTTGGTGTATTTTGGCTCGATTGTGCAGCTCTAATTTAAACGAATAAACACTGAATTCTAACCTATGGCATCCAGGATCCAGCCCACAGTTCCGTCTCCTCCACAAACTAATATTCTGTAGTCCTGGAGGTCCCTGAAGAAGCACAGCCTGAGGGAGGAGAAAGAGAGGCCAGTTAGCTCTTGAAAAAAGACATTTTTCACAAAAAAATGCACTAACTTCATGTGAAACGTCATGACATGAGACGTCTTAAAACGTGAAATGAAGACCAATTTTTTAAACCACTAATCAAACTAGAAAACACTGAAAAGAGTGCAATTTTGTTAAATATAAACAGACTGGGAGTTTTGTTCATGGATGCGTATGACCTACACAGACTATTTTAGTTCATTCCACAGAAAATTGACTGAACTTCAGGTAAATCCCTCTTTCCTTCTTTATCGCTAATAACCTCGATTTCATTGCCCTGTTTGTTAAAAAGAAGAGAAAACGTGCTAACAACAGACAGAACTAGTTAGTGCAAGCATTTATGGTCATGTACTGTTTGCTACAGATGCAGCAAAAAAAAAAAAGACTAGCATAGAAATCTATTTTTTAACTTCTATTACAATTTTTTGCCATAACAACAAATTGAAATGTTAACAGTACAAGTACAAGCAAGACATCTGACATGTAGAAAGTGAATTTTAACTCAACTTTTACAAGTGAGAAATATGCTGTTTCCAGTTTTATAATGCAAGGAACACTTTTGCTAGCATGAATTAATTTCAAATGCATTTCTTACTAGTATTTTGCACATGTTAAAAAAAAACAATAACATTTTACTAAAAAGTTTCAAATTTGTGATTTCACATTTTTGATCAAATATTAAAATATAACTCACACAGGTAAAACTTACAATCCTTACATTAAAATGAAATTCTTTAAAATGAGCAATCATTCTGTTCCTCAAAACAAGGAGCAGTGATTGTATGTAGGACCACTTTAATCAAAGGACTGCTGCGAAACTGAGACCGTCATCACGCCCCAGGACAGCCTGTCAATGGCTGTTAAAGAGGTGTGCTCATCAGAACGAGGGATTAATCATGAATATTAAACAACCGGAATCTCCATTTGGTTTTAATAATAAAAAATCCAACACAAGTGTGGTTTACTCAAGTGTGTTTTATTCAAATATTTATGGATGAATATAAAAGTATATTAAGAGGGAACATGTCTTGGTGTCTTGGTTGCGCATTTCAGGCAGAGCCATAGTGTCTGTTTAAACTCTATCATGTCTCTTCAGCATGACAGCAATGTGTTCCATAAGGTCTAACATCCTCTGATTGACATTGCTCTGCTGGCCTGGTAAAACTCTGGATGGCATGTAACATCTGGATAGAGTTCTGAAATGAACGCAAATGAACACTACATACAGCCATAGCACTGTATGTAGCGTTCATTTGCTTAATCTCTACTGAGATCGCAGCTAGAGCAGCAGACACACTCAGCAGATCCTGACACTCGCCGGTGCAAGAAGAGCGCGAGGCATCAAGTGTGTGATTGTTCTCATAATTCAGCTGGGGTGGGCTAGGTTCCTGCGAATTCTCCTGATCTCTGCTGGAATCTGGTGGCATAGAAATGTATCCTATATCTGAAAAACAAAAATGAAGCCATCGTCTTTCTTTCTGAAATACACTGCAGCTACAACCTGATCTTTCTCTCTTTCATGCAGATGTTATAGATGAGAGTCCATCACTGCTAACCCTGACAATTAAGTGGCAACTGACGAGATCCACCAGACGTATCTGAGGAGAAAATTCACTAAACTATGCAGAAATCTGGCCCTTCTGGATCAGTTTCCCACCCCTAAAGGTGGGTGTGGTTACAATTTAATTTTGTACATTCTGTTTCATTATTTCTCACTCATTTAAATGACAAATTCTGCCCCATATAACTTCTAATCCTTCTTATGGAGTGAATGAGAGGACAATATTTCTTATAAATGAATGAGAAATCTGAGGCTAAAGTGTGAAGACTTGAGACTTTTTCTATGCCACTCTGTGACTTCTGTTAATAGTGAACAATTCATTTAATTGCATTTTCATATGAATAATTGATTTTCCGATGTGCACACACCACACCACAGCATAGCACAGCACGGTGTCAACAGTGTGATATTAGCACTGTGTCTACAAAGCATGTTAGTTTTTCTAGAGTTTTTACTTCATTTAATGTTTACATGGCTGGTGTCTTTTTGTCTCTGTGTTTCTGTGCAGATGTAGAATAAACAACTGCCTTAAGAATCAATAATGTTTTCTGATTCTGATTACAGCAGAGTCAAAGTACACTATATGGACAAACGCATTGGGACACACTTCTTGTTCAGGGTTTGAGCTAGGTAATCTTAATGCTTCAGCATACCAAGACAATTTGGACAATACAATGCGTCTAACTTTGTGGACACAGTTTGGCGAAGAACCCTTTTTATTCCAGCCTGACTGTGACCCAGTGCACTAAGCCATAATAAAGTCATAAAGGTCCATAATGACACGGTTGGATAAGTTCAGTGGAAGAACTTGACTGGACCACACAGAGCCCTGACCTCAACCACATCCAACACCACTGGTATGAACTGGAACAGAGATTGTGAGCCTGGCCTTCTTATACAACATCAGTGCCTGACCTCATAAATGCTCTACAGGATGAATGGTCACAAATACCAACAGAAACATCCAAAATCTTGTGGAAAGTCTTCCAAGAAGAGTGAAAGCTGTTATAGCTGGAAAGGACATACAAACTTCAAATTAAACTCCAAATTAAGGTATTTGAATGCAACGCCCCCGTTGATGTAATGGACAGCCGTCCCAAAACCTTTGGCCATGTAGGGTAATTTATAATATAGAGATGTCTCTGCTTACCCACCAGTTTGACCACAGGAACGGGTTTAGTTTCCTGTCTGTGAGCTGTGGATGAGGGTCTGGTTGCTCCAGTGTTTCCTCTTTGACAAGGTTGGAAATGTTAGAAGAGTTAAGTAAACTCTGGTGTGCTGACCCTGCGCGTTCCGACTCCCTCTTGGTCATGTCGGTAAAAAGTCTCTGTATGCCTCCTCGTGTCGTACCACCTCCTCTGCACCTGGTGCAGGGTTCTCCTCGAGTGGCCCACCGAGTTCACCTTCCTCAGTAAGCTCTGCCACACTTTCTTCCTCACCTGGCAGGGGAGCAGCGGGTCCAGCTCGTTCTGCACCTTCAGGATTTCTGAGACCAAAATGCTCAGCTCCCGCTCGCTAAACTTCACTCTACATTATTTGGACGGCATTGTTGAAAATCTGCTGGAGGTCTGCTGGAGAGATTAGCTAGACGTTTGCTGGAGGTCTGCTGGAGAGATTGGCTAGACGTTTGTTGAAGGTCTGCTCGAGTTCTACTAGAATTCTGCTGGAGTGGGAAGTACATTCTGCTGGAGAATATAAGAAGGGTGTCCACATTTCAGCCCCCCTCCACAAACCCACCAAAGTCCCCCAGCGGACTGTAAAAAATGTGGTCGTTTTGCGCCACTTTTGGCGCCTTATGTGAGATCAAGAAACTCAAAATACCAACCACAGTGGAGCAAGCCTTACCCCGGTCCTGGTCCACCGCTGGATAAGTTATAAACTTGTCGAGGATTCAACAAGTACTGGAATTTGCGAAGAACTCTGTAAAAAAGGCAAAACTCATTTAAAACATGCTGTTTGTATAGTAAAAGTGTTTTGTTCACTCTCAAGTACAAGGACATGGTCTGGCTAGTTAGTTATACGTGATTGTGTGTTTATATTACAGTTGTGGTTGTTGTTGTGACATAATGACACAAAAATGATTGGGAGACATCAAGTGCCACATTAAGAAATGATAATGTGGTTGAGATTGTTTCTTAATGTTAGAATAGTGAATTATCATTCATTTCAACAAGTCTAGCTAAGCACGTATGGGGTCTGCAGATCAGATGGCATTGAGTGAAGCAATTATTCCATTTTTATAAAGTAAAATAAGGGTGTCCCCACTAATGTGTGAGACTGCAGTTTTGCAGAGCAAAGTTCATACACCCTTTTCAATGATTTTATGTTAATTATAAGTGCTGGCTAATCTAAAATGGGTGCAAAAGAAAATGTAGCAAGTTGGATGCAATAGAAATAGCCTCACCTCTCACCCTGCTTGCCTCCACTTTTAGGGTTTACAAACACCAGGAGAGGATGAGTGTCAGGAATAGGATTTATCTGAGTAAAGAAAACAGCACTCTCATGTACTACAATACCTTAATATA
>JBBJLR010000139.1:25883080-25896927 GCA_037577145.1 Brachypetersius gabonensis
CTTCGTCGGACATCAGGCTGTATTTGGTCGGACAATGAAATCACCACACTTGTTTCACTATGGTTATCTATGGTCACTATGGTCATCAAGCCCAAAATTGCACAGTGTATTCCAGGCAATTGGGTGCATGTGCATCTGCTCCAGAGTGTTCCTTTCTATTAGCAACGTTCTTCTATGGAGATTACACATGCTGTTTGTGAGCAAAGGTCATCAATTGGAGTATATTTAAGTAGACACTTCACTAATTAGAAGGCTATATCTGGACACAAGCTTGTATCACTATTATCTTGAGTGTGAACTGAGGAATTCTGATCAAATCCAATAAAATCCTACTTTGCTACTGCATTGTATTGATTTCGTTTATGAATGGCTATTATAACACTTGGATAGTATTACTGATCACAATCACACACAAACTGCAAATTAAATAAAACAGTGTTTAGGAAGAAATATGGCCTCATCACTGGAGAGGCAAACTAAACAGGATGTGAGGTAGACAAGTGCAAATTCGAGTCGAGCCGAGCCGAGCTGAGCACCCTGTTACACAATCCAAATCTGGGGGGCTTCCAATATAGACTTAAATTTCAGGTGAAGGGAAAGATCTGTTCATAAATAGCTCATTTGCTGGGTTAAAATTACAAGTGGGCGACGTGACAAAAAACAAACAATACTGAAGATATTTCCAGTCTAACGGTTACCAGTGAGGAGTAATAGTTCATTCCTTTCATGATTTGGTTCGGTTTTCAGATTTCAGAGCAATCGCTCAGTTGGTAAGACTTTAACTAAAATTTAAATACAACATACCAAAAAAAAAATAAAAAAAATTCACCATTAATTAATTAAATAAAATTACAACAAAATTAAATTACAACAAAACTTAAAGTATTAAGCAATAATCAAATTAAGCATCATCGGTTCCATTTAGCAACAGAGCCTTTCAGCACAATGGACCAGGTGCTCAGTGAATTCAGGAACTGGGAATGTGTGTAGAGCTAGTCTTTTTTTTATTTACTGTAGTGTAATGTTACTGTAACAGATCTAAGGGTTACTCAAGATGCTATACATCACAATTACAATGAACTGTGCCCAACTGAGCTCCTGACGTTTTGTCGTTTTTTAATCCGCCTTTTACATCACATAGGAATTTCATACCACAGCTTAAGGACATTTAAACCCAATTTAAATCACGGCACTGGAGTACATTTAAACATGACTTGAATTCCGAGGCAAGAGCTCATTTAGCCTTGATCACGATCTCATGGCTAAAGCACATTTTCATACCGATCAGAATTAAATATGTGCACTCATTGTCACTGAACGAACAAGTGACGTACAAAAAAATACACTGCGAGCCAAACTGAAGACTTCAGGTTTCGGTTATAGTTCAGAAGCAATACATTGACACAAGATACACTATACAGAAGTATTGGGACACACCTTTTTTTCAGGGTTTCAGCTAGGCCCCTTATATCCAACGAAGGACAATCTTAACACTTCAGCATACCAAGACATTTTGGACAGATATTCAACGTAGTGCACAAACACAACACCAACCACTACAAACTACTGACACCTACAGTGCACAAAGCAAGGTCTATAAAGACAGGGTTGGGTGAGGTTCATCACAGAGCCCTGGAATGGACTGGAACCGTTGCCTTTTAGTCCAACAGAATGAACCGGCAAGAATTCCCACAATCTTGTGGAAAGCCTTCCAAGAACAGTGGAAGCAGTTATAGCTGCAAAGGGGGAGAACAACTTCATATTAAAGTCTATATATTTGTATGCAATGTCTTTGTAATAATCAGGCGTCCCAATACCTTTGCCAATGCGGTGTATATACATTAATATTTGAGGTATGACATGTCAGAACAGCCATAATATACCAGCAAAACCTCTAGCTTTGATGCATGCCATGTTTAGGAAAAATAATTGTATTACTCAGTTGGAGCTATATTTATTAAGTTGTACAGACACCATACATCCACTTATGGCCACTTTTTTCAATGGCCATTTGTTTCTCACTCGACTCAGCTCCAGCTTTGAGGCACAGCAGCCCAGATGTTTCGTAACTCATCTTTCTTCTTTTGACGGCTTAGTCACTGCTAATCCTCAGACATTAAAACAAAGATATGGCTGGCAGGGCTGTGGCGCGGTTTATGTATCCTTGCAGGAAGCACATTAATCCAACAGTATCGACTTCCTCGTTTAGAACGCCACTGAAACAGAAGACGTGAGAGGCTGAGTGCTTTAGTCAGACTGTAAACTGATTCAGACTCTCAAATGGATGAAAACTGCAGTGGGTGCTTTAAAAATAGGGGGGGGGGGAATCCTCTCCTTTTGAAGCACCTCTTTTTTCTTTTTTTTTTTTGCCTATCCCAGACTTGAAAGGGGGATACTGCATCCCATTTGGATGCTGCTGACCTAATTTTAGCTTGGCAACACCGAGAGGGGGAGAAGATGGGGCACAATCCCAATGCATCTCTCTGAATGGGAGGAGGTTTAAAGAAACTAGAGAAAAATCTAATTTGCACACTGCAATTTCCCCCTGAACTCAACTGCGGTCAATCAGTCAAGGCATGTTTGGTGTGTGGAGCCTGTTTCTCTAGATTTGCGCTGACATTAAGAGCTTAATGTAGTCTGGTAATGGATCTATTATATTACACTTTTACATTTAATGCCAAACTAGGTAAGCAAAGTCAATACTCAGAACTGACATTTTGGGTAGCTGCAATTTTTTGGGGTACAACATTTATTTAAAGGTATTCTTCAGATCTTAAAAAGTAATGAGTGAATGACAACGTTGTGATTATTACACTTTTTTGTTACAATAATGTTCTGATCCTTGTGTTGCACAATGTGAACCACCACAAACCAAAACACCACGATTAAGCTCGCTGTGGTGACAGTTGGCACATTTATTTTCAAAATAATCATTTTCAAAATGTGCAGTAGCATGTTTGTGGTTAGATACACACATAAGCTGCCTCCTCTCAAAAAAAGTGGAACAGGGAGATCAGTTAAATGGACCTCTCCTGACACTTGCATGTGGACTCCTGCAGACGCACTGCCCCAATAGAACACTGATTCCTGACCATACCAGCCTTAATATAAACTATATAAAGAGAGACAGACATAAAACAATCAAAGCTGGAACTGAATTAAGCACATAATCCTAGACTGTCCCCAAATCATGCAAAGGTAAGGACCAATTAGCTAAGTTACCTATGTTCAGACAGCTAGCCTAAGGTTAGCTAGCTATGGCAAAAATATGATTTAGAAAATATTTCAATCCCTAACCTCACCTCCAAATACCATAGTGAATAATATCGTTATAGTATGTTTAATTCTTCATAAAAATGGTGCAAGACTGATGTCTGGTTGTTCATCAATCCAACTAGGGAGCAGCTAGCAAGAGCTAAACAGCCTGCTGAAGCTAACGTTAGCTGAAAAGGGCTGGATAAACGAAAAGAGGACAAATACTCAGGCAATATTAGTCTAATATGCATGTAAAGTGCATTCATATTTTATAACAAACTTACCGATCTATAAAATTAGTAAATAAATAATAAATGAGCTCCTTTGCGTCAGTATTTGGCGTTACCTGCTGAGGCTAAGCTAGCTACTTAACAACGTACACTGTCCAAAAAGATAAAAGGGTCGTTTATTTATGTCCTAACAATCCTTAAAATATCACTTCATGTGCTACAAGTATACTATTAATATGATGAACTTTAGATATAACGAGCTATATCCTCCATGCTGAACCCTTCACTAAACCAAACCTTAGCCAGCTAAAGCCTCCCTCCTGCCTCATTTCTCCGTCAGTCTGCAAATTTAATGGACTTCAGATCATATTGTCCTATAAATGTATGCGTTCATTAGTTCCAGTACCTGTTCTCGTAGACAGAAACGTCCCCGACTTGACGTGATTACTCAGATGTCCACGATTTCATTGGCTCAATCTAGGAGACGATGCCGCTCTCTTCCTCAGATGAACGGATGTGTGTCACCTATAGGTCCATCCCATGGAGCTCAGAGGGTCGGTCTGCTCCAGGAGTCCGGCTCCTGTTAGACCAAACATCCAAAATCTCTTCTTTTTTTGCTATCATCTAAGAACTATGCACACACTTGCAAATTGTCTGATGAAAAGCTATTTAAGCTCATACACCATATGGACAACAGTATTGGCACACCTGACCATTCCAATAACAGGGATTTTAAAGACATTGCATTCAAATGTATAGACTTTAATATGGAGTTGCCCCCTTCCCCCCTTTTGCAGTTTGAACAGCGTCCAGCTGTGGAATTTGTGCTAATTCATTCTGTAGTGCATTTATGAGGTCAGGCCAAAGGTGCTGGATGGGGTTGAGGTCAGGGTTCTGTGTGGGCCAGTCAAGTTCTTCCACACTGAACTCATCCAGCCACGACTTTATGGAGCTTGCTTTGTGGACTGGGGCACAGTCATGCTGTGGACTGTGGACTGTGTCCACAAAGTTGGAAGCATGGCATTGTCCAAAATGTTTTGGTTTGTTAAAGCATTAAGATTGCGCTTCACTTAAAATAAGGGGCCTAGCCGAAACCCTGAAAACCAGATGTGGCCCAATACTTTTGTGCATATAGTGTATTTGATTAATCTGATTGTGAATCAGGTATTACATATTTTTTGTTGAATGTTTAGCCATGGATGGGCCACCAGTAGTAACTCATGAGGTTTCAATAGCTGTTGTTTTAATAGGTAGGTTTCAGTAGTTGGTACTGGTTGGTGTTGTGTTCATGCACCACATGGCAGGTCTGTAGGATGGTTTACTGCAGGAGGAACAAACATGTGATGAAGTAACAATATTACTGTCAATGACTCATCAAGGCAAACATAGATTTAAGCCACCTGTGTTTACCACAGGGATTAAGCCTAGTCCTGGACCATATTTTCCATTTAATGGAGAATTTCAATTCAGAGTCTGTGTCTGTCCATTCACAATGACCAGTTAGCAAGTTTCACCTTATTAAAATGCCAACATTTGAGAAGCCAGTGTTCTTCAGATGGATACTGGTGGTCTTTTACAAAACTACAAATACTGCGGAACTGCTGATCCCAGAGACAGTATACTTAAGTGGAAGTCTAACTGAAAAACCTAAAAAAAAGCCCATAACGTTCACTTAAATTTGTTCTAGCCTGAATTGTGGCTACTGCTGAGACCCATCGATTAGGTCCTCGCCAAAGGCTGAGGTAAAAGTGCACAGAGGGCACTTGTGAGCACCTGTTTGAATGGTAAAATGAGAAATGAGACGCCCTACAGCCTTACTGCTCTCGTGGAGACAAACAGTTGGGGACTGCAGTAGTGCAAATGCACCAGCTGGGACAGGGCTTCTGAATGTGCTGCCCTGACAAAAGGTCCATGTACAAAGATGAATTGTTTTAGCTATGGCCAGTCTTCTTTTGAAACTCAAAAAAGCACATAAAAAGTCTGCATTTTCTCTGGGAAATGCTCTTAAAGCAATGTAATTAGCTAAAAGTGCAGTATTTGTTCCAAAATAATATACCCCCTCAAACTCAGACTTTAATTATTTTGGAATTTATTTTATTTTTTACATAACTCATTACACTGCACATTCTCTGCCCTGTTACACAATCACATTTATTGCTGTCTACCTCTGTTCTGCATTTTTGCACACAACTCTCTGCTGCTAGAATACAGCACCTGTCAAAATATTGTATTCATCCAGACTGTAGTTATTCACTACGAAACACAATGTTCTTAAAATGTGACTCCTTTAATTTACCCCTGAAAATACACTAAATCCATTCATTTGAATTAAGTGAAACCAACCCCTTAATTTGACCTTAAAGTTAGCTTTAAGGCATGAGTGTGAAACCTCTCAATCTTACATTTAAGAAATTAAATCGTAATTATTTAATTATTTAAGGGGCAAATTTGGAAAAAGTAAGTGGACAATTCAGGAGCTTTACCTCTTAATAAGCCTTAAAAGGGTAAAATAAAGGTGTTTGGTTTTTTAGTGATTGTGTTTTTTCTTGCACTCTCTTTCATCCTGTCTGCACTTGGGGTGTTCTGCTTTGTTCTTGTGTTTCACTGTGTGCTGTGTGCATGGTTAAAATGACAATAAAACCTATTTCACCACTTGACCTCACTTGACTATGACAACAAAGTATTAATATTAACCATCACTGCATTGTCCAGGCAGGGGTGCCTCTACTTCTGGAAGGTCAGAGATAATCAGTTTGGTGATTTCCCACTCAAGCACACAATTCAGCTCGTCTGCTAATCATTAACATATCACTCATTCAAAAGCCCGTTAGACCCGGAAATCACTGTTCTAGTAATTGTGATTGTTCTAAGTTGACTCGTATAAAGATGTATGGTAAATTCCGAGGAGGCAGCAGTGACTGTCTGAGCAAATTGGCCTATTTTTCAGACCCCCAGATATAGCCATTCTCAGTGTGGCCTGCTGATTAGGCTGCTCTTGCAAGTCTCTTGAGCAGAAAACAAAATAAACAGTGATCAATGTGTTGCTCTTGCTTTACCCCCACTGATAGATTTAAATGCTGTGTAAATATTAACTAGAGCCTCTTCAGTGCCGTGCTGATCAGTTAGTGCTCTGCTGACACCCAGCAGGTCACATAAAGAGACGGGAGGCATGTCACAGGCAGGCAGTGTTTACGTATTGTTTCCCAAATGGTGGAGGAGTCAGATCTCAGGTAAGACAGTTGTATATTATCTGCCCATTATATTTAAATGTACACAAAGACTGTTTGGAAGTTGTCTTGAATATAGTTTGTACTTCACATTTCCATTTGGTCCGTATGTTCTGTGAGCACAGATTTATTTCGATCAATCAAAATGTGTGGCTTTCTCATTCAATTTATATTACATATGCATCCTTTTGAAGCTCCTTTTCCTTATACTAAATTTAGTTGTCAGGTTAGTTATAGAATTTACAATCGAAAGGGTTTCAAGAATTCACAACATTATTCACAAGTTATTTTGGACAAAACTGCATATTAGCACCATGTGACAGATGAATCAGAATCAGAAAACTTTATTGATCCCGGAGGAAATTGCTTGAAGATGCTCTAGATACTAAGCAGTATCTGTTGCCTGCTAGACACCTTCATGCCATTTATTATTTACTTTGGCTGGCTTAAATAATTTTACAGATTAGTGATTGTATCAATATGTCATTCTTTGTAGCTTGCCTTCAGTATGTATCTGAGATTCATGTTTGGGCTTCACTTGTGAACAAAACAGATCAATTATTATTTTTATTATTAAGTAGATGAACAAAAACAGTTTTATAGCCACTTTTGTTACTCTGTTGTTTGCCCCCAGGATGGGTCTGAATCTCAAGCTTCACATTTGCTTGAGTTTTGTGGTGCTTTTATCCAAACATACCTCAGCTCTACATTCCTCTAACAATCAAGCTGAAGGCCTCACTGAAGACACATCTTTACAAGAGTATTTAGATGAGGCTTTTGAGGAGCAGGTAAGAACATGATAAACTTTCAGGTCATATGAGACTAAAAAGCTTTGTTTGTGTATTTGTTAAGAATTACTCATTTTCTTTAATGTGTTTTCAATTTGAATTAAAATCGGTCATCCTGGCACATCACAACTCCTGTGCAATATTCTTTTGGACATTTAAAAAAAAGTAAATAACTAAATGAAATAGTTTTAAACTAGGTGATAAACAAGTCAAATACTTACTTTGTTTTATCCTCAAACCTGGGAACAACTCAATATTTTGATGCAATCATATGCAATCCATAAAGTTATCTTTAACACCTATAGGGTTAGGGTGAAGACATAGTCATTTAACAACTTCAGTTACTGGTCATAAAAAGGCTAGTTTGCACATCCTTATTGGCCTTGAAAATGTTTATGTTCTTGCACTGGTTCTCACTGTTTGCACACGTCTTCACTGCAAGGGTTACTACCTGCAAAGGCTTTTTTTGGAGTATGGCAGCAACGGAACTTTGACATATGAGGGTCTACAGAATCTTCTGGGCAGTCTGGGACTCGGTGAGGTCAGCGTGCTGGAGATCAGACATGGAGGAGTCAAGCTTTCTTCTCCAAGCCCCTCTCATTCTCACCCACACTCTTACACAGACCATCATCACCCTCATCAGGCCTTAAGCACAGCATCACTAAACAAGTAAGAGACTTACCAAGCTTAAAGTCATCAGATTTCCAGTTCAGTTCACTTCATTTTATTATACACAGTGTAAAATGTTTAGTTATTCTACTCTAGTTATTCTACTCATACCATACCGGCATTATTCTAACTGTACGGTATTAATACGCTATTGAAGGAATATCATATTGTACCCTACAGTACATATCAAATCATGAATAACCGGATACATTATACCAATCTGACCTGTCCAAGGTGTCCAGGGTGTTTGTTTTTGCCCTGTAAGGACTTGGATTGTTTCCAGCACCTCCTGCAACCCAGGTTAGGATGAGTGACTCGGGAAAATTATGCTAACTTACTATCTATGTCAATTTTAATACAGGGATTAGCTCTGGTTATGACATGATGGTGCAGAGGGGAGTGTTGTCATCTCACAAAAAGGTCTGAAACCCAGGCAGTGCGGACGTACAAACTTGTGTGTAGCTTGCATATTCTCCCCATGTCTGCAGTGAAGACGGAAAATTGCCTTTAGGTGTGACTGCAAACTGTGTCTGTCTGTGTGTTTACTCTCCGGTGACCTGTCCAGGGTGTTTATTTGCCTAAATTTAATACACCAAACATGTCTTGGCTAATTGAGTGTATCTGTGGAAAGTTGAAAACTGTAAATGTAATATAAATTTTTTTTATTGCTCTTTTTTATTTGTGCTGGATAGGCTCCAGTTACAGAAAGCGTTTCAGATAATGGATGGACGGCTACAAATATGCTAATTTCTCACTTTCTCCACACAGACCAACTCAGCCTGAGACCAGTACTGAAATGAAAGCTGCAGTCAGCAGATCTGCAGGGGAACAAGATCATTCACAATCCACACCTTCTCTTGGCTTAGAAGATGGCCTGCTGTCAAATCATCTGACAAAGAAACACATCCATGAGAACGTGAGTGCTAATCGCCAGTAGTAGTAGTAAACTATACTTAAAGGATCAAAGTGCATGTGTCATACGTCTCTGTAATCAGAAGATCAAAGTTCTCTTACATCTTAAGCAGTCAGTCACATGCAAATTGGGATTAGTTTATACCTTTATTCAACTCGGCTGAGTAATAATTCACTCTGTCTTTCAGCACAGATAAAGAGCAGCACTTGTAAAGCTTAAAGTGATCAAAGCAATCAGTATGTCAAGCCAAAACATGTTTGGTGTCTTAAATAGTTGTTAAGTTTTACTGGAGGCTAATTCAATGTAAAACTAGGACAGGACCATATGTTCCAGCATGCATTACACACATACATCATACAATGACTGGAAATCCCTCCAAAGCAACAAAGAAATGCTGATGTAGCCACTGACCAAGACTAATAAGTGCAGAAGTTACATTTCTTCAACCTTAGCCAACCAGCAAGGGAAACATTCATAAATCTGACCCAGTTCTGGCTTGAACATTCCTCTTATCCTTCAGATACATCATTAGAAGGGGGTTTTCCTAGGCTTTAAGCTAGATAATCACCCAAATCTGGCTCAAACATCTTCCAGGCACACCATGAGAGGGTTTTCCTAATCTTTAGGTTTTCACATCTCACTCTAGAGATGACTGCAGCAACAGCATTACTGTAAACCCATAACTTACTAACTACGTCATTTTCAATACAATGATTAGCTCTGGGCATGCCATGATGGTGCAGTGGCCTAGTGCTGTCACCTCACAGAAAGGTCTTGGTGACTGACTATGTCTCACATTTCTGCTTGCTTATTTCTCCAAGAAAACAAAACCCCCCCAAATCTCTTATCCCCATCCCTTCCTTCTTTTTGTCTTAACTTCTGACTTTTCTTTGACAGGTGTTGTTTAGATGTACCTAGCATGCAGTAACTTAGTTGAATAGATGTTGATTTAAGTTTAGCTTTACAGGTTCAAGAAACAGATGTGGACAACTAGAGCACTGATGTACGTAGCTCTGGATAAGAGCATCAGCTAAATGCTGTAAATATACTGTAAATGTAAAAGGGTAGTAGGCAGGATTACAGTGGATGTAGTATTGGTCACATTTTTCATTGTTGTCTGGGTGTCCTTTAAGGAAAGTGTGTGATGATTAAAAAATGCTGTTCTCTCGATGCTAAATTTACCTGTTAGCCTCATTCGGATTGTGGCTCCAGGACAAAACTAAAGAATCAAACAGGCAGCTGGTGGCCTGGTGGTTAGGGAGTTGCCCTTACGATCAGAAGGTTGTGGGTTCAAATCACAGGACTGCCAGTGGCACTGAGGTACCCTTGAGCAAGATACCGTCCCCACACACTGCTAGCTGGGTGCTGTGTTTCTGGCTGCCTGCTGCTTCTCTTGGGTGAATGGTTTACATACATTTCTCTTGTTCATGCTGTGGTGTGTTCATGTATGACAAATGGTCACTATACTTAACTCTTTCTTGACCTATTCACTTCACTTATGGTAAAGTGACCAGTGTGTAAATATACATTTAATGAAATACCATGTTAATGTCTTGAGTAAACTGGGTAGAGTTCTCTATTAGAGTCTTTTAAAGACATGGAATCCCTCTTTGCTCCTTCTGTCCTCAGTGTCTGAATGTCACCCAGCTGCTGTGGAATTTCGGTCTGGGTCAGGCGTCCCACATCACCCCTGCACACTTCACCTTACTGTGCCCCGCTTTGCTCTACCAGATAGACAGTGGTGTATGTCTCCGCCACACAGAGTCCAGCATGGAAGAAGTCAAAAGTAGTGTGGCTTTCCTCAAAGGTGAACAGCTTCTGTATGTAAATGTCCCTCTGAAATGATAAGTCCTAATCAGCTGGAGACTGGTGACGAGCTCAGTTTACAAGTAGATGGTGCTGATCTCAAAAGAGTTAGAATTGCGAGGCTGCTATGCTAAAATGTCTGCATTTTATTCATTTTACTGCGTTTATAAACCTACAGAACACCAGGTCATAATCAACATATACGTACGTTAACAATATCTGGATCAGCCTAGAATATTGACTCACCACTATCCACACTGATAAAGATTCAAACCATACAGTGAGTTTTACCTTCGTGATGATTGTGATTTCGCAATCATAAACACATTTGCATGTAACTGCTCAATAGAGCATTTTAACCTTGAAGTAAACTGTGAACCCATTTAGCTCATCTATTTACACTGAAGTAAACCGACTGCAGACAGGTTCATTTTGGAGATACTGGAGGTAAATTAGATACAGATCATTAGAAATGTACTGCGCATGTTTTATCCCAGCTCTAGGTTGGGCCTCCTTGGCGCTGTTTGTGATCAGCCTGCCTTCCCTGCTTGCCCTGGGACTGGCTCCACTGATTCCACCCTCCAGCCTCCGCACCTTCCTATGCCCCATGGCTGCCATGGCAGTGGGCACTCTGTGTGGAGATGCCCTGCTGCATCTACTGCCCCATGTGAGTGAGTGGCTGATTTTTTCCCTGACTATTCTATTTTCTATCAATTGTAATTAAAAACTAAAGGCATAGTTCAGTGAAACATGAAACCCACACAATGCCCCCTTTACCCCAAACATAATTGCTCTGAGACTAAATTGCATGCTTAAGCCATCTCAGACAACATGAATCTGTTATCTTGAAAGAATCTGCTGTGTTCTAGTTTTTTTGTACTGTATAGTGAAAACAGGAACAGCGGCCATCTTAAACTGTGAGTTTTGTCTGTACTCTTATCCATATTATATTATGCCATACAGATGTGGCCACATTGCCACATGCAACAACTTGAAACATGCAGATTCCACAGTGCTAACTGCTATACATACACTTAAATTCTGTGTTAGCAACATTAGCCTTGTAACTCCTGTGCAAAACCTGTAGAGTACATTTGAACAAAAATGCATTAACTGATCGACTACATTTGGATTATGGGAAAGTGTGCATGATGTGTTTTCCACCAAATTATCAATTTAATGTGTCTAATAGGCCTGATGCTGTCCTTAATTAATTCTGTGTGCTCTGGACTGACATAAGCAAACTCTTCCATCCTAATTAAGAACGAGTATAGTTATGTATAGTTAATGAGTCTTGGCTTGTGGTCTCTCAGGCCAGCGTGGGACCACACAGCAATCACCAGGATGCTGTTCTGAAAGGCCTGAGTGTGCTCGGGGGGCTTTACCTGCTCTTTGTGTTTGAGAGCATGTTAGGACTCAGACAGCAGTGCCAGGTGAGATTCACTCCAGTACTCCGTGTGTGTTCTTTGCCTTAGACTACATATTTTGAGAGGTTATTTAATTCAAATTATCAATGTTTTTTCTGCACTCAGAAATCACAGAAAAAGAAGCAGGAATCAGAAGTGGTCCAGGAGCTGGAGGCATTAAATGGTAAATTCTAAGAGATGTCTTCTAAGGGACAAACACAGAAATACTAGAAGGACATGTACAAAAGATATGTACAGCATATAGACGGATTTATTACCAGAATTCACCAAACTGTCGCTAAAATCATACTGTCCATTTTAACAGACTCCTCTCCTCCTGAGCGCGCTGCAGGCCTTGAGTCTGGTCATGGTCACTCTCACACTCCACCTACCGGTGGGTCCCCAGGTCTTGGCAGTATGGCCTGGATGATTGTCATGGGAGATGGAATCCACAATCTGACTGATGGACTGGCTATTGGTGTGTGGGGGGCTTTAGATGGGGCAAGATACTTCTCAAATATCCCCATGACTGTTGCTCTTTTGTCTCATTTAAAGGTTTCAGACAATACGCTCTGCTTCTTTTCCAGGTGTGGCATTCTCTCAGAGCTTGATTGGAGGACTGAGCACCACCATTGCTATCTTCTGCCATGAGCTTCCACATGAACTAGGTATGACCGAAGGATATTTGCTTATCTAATGGATGAATCTGCAGTAGATTGCTGTTGAAAAATCTGAGCCAGAGGCTTTTGGTCTGAGGTTCCTTAGTACTTCCCACAGCAGTCCATTAGTAAACCATCCCTGCAGATAATCAGTCAAAATGTGTTTTAACAAAAGAACCTAGACAATTCTTGCTTTTACTGTTTTTAGTTTTTACAGATAGCAGTATGTCACACAGTGCACCTGGAGAAAGTCATGCTTTAATCTTTTCTCCCGACCCTCATTCAGGTGACCTGGCAGTGTTGCTGGCTGCAGGTTGGCCTGTGCGCAGACTGGCCGTGTTCAGCGTGCTCTCTGCTCTGCTGGGTTACGTGGGAGTGCTGGGGGGAACAGCACTGGGTCATCAGTGGGCTCAGCATTCACCCTGGATCCTCAGCATCACCGCTGGGGTCTTCCTGTATGTGGCTTTGGCGGACATGGTGAGAAAAACAGGGTTGCGCTCAGTGTGGAAAACACATTCCTCTTAGAGTAAAGAAAGAGAAAACTTGTATGACAGCAAGGGTTATCCTACATTTAACTGTGGTTAATGGTCCCTCCTAACTGTGGTTAAAGGAACAGGGGTCTTCCGGTTCACTAATAGTTTACAGAAAAACATAATGTTGACAATCAACCAATACATTGTTGTTGTTTTCAGTTTGCTTAGACTCAGTCTGTTTGAAATTACTGATTATGATTATTATGGCCTTCTGGTGATCCATTGTCTTCTATTAACCCTTGGCTATATTTGCCTCAAAATGTAAAAAACATGTCTTGGCTGATTCAATTCAATTCAATTCAGTTTTATTTATATAGCGCTTTTAACAATGGTCATTGTCACAAAGCAGCTTCACAAAAAA
>JBBJLR010000139.1:25909152-25945968 GCA_037577145.1 Brachypetersius gabonensis
AATTAAAACAGTGAAGATGCTTACAGACTCGAAAGTAATAGCAGCATGCCACATACAGCAGTGATATGGACTAGCTGAGATGCTTGGTCAGCCGTTGCTAACGAGCAAGTAAGGTCGGTTTCAGGTTGAATAAGTACGGTTCATAGCTCTGCGTTTGGTTAAAAAAGAAGCACGATCCGGTGGCACTATGCAAATATTTATGTTCGAAAGGAAAAAAAATATATATATCCTGCATAGCTTTCATCACATTTAATAGGATGGAGTTTAAAGGGATCCCCAAATGCCTTGTATAAAGACTAGTCTAGTCAGGCTCTATTGGTAGGGTCACTAAGGGCATTAATCAAATAAGCTGCCACACGTGAGAAAACCGAAGCAGCTGTTTTTCAACAATCATTCGCATATAAACGTCTGAAGCAAGATTGCATTCAAATCACAGGAAAAAAAAAAAAATCAACGACAGTGGTGTTAATTGAATTTTAACCCTTAGCTAAAGGTAAAGGACATCAAATTGAAGTTTGAAAGCACCCCACAAACTCCAATCTCCAGAAGGCCTCAGAGCTTGAACCACTTTCCGAACAGATGTAATGGAATCTACTGTACTTCCATATCACATATACAAGCAGAAGAAAAAATTGAGGTAAGACCACCAAACTGAAAGTACGGTTCACGAATAACTTACAGTGCATGGCTCCATTCCACTTAACTCCTCAACAATATTCCCATTTAGTAATTTATAGCTTCCTACTGTTTTTACAATTAAAAGAATTACAGTGATCTAGTTTTCTGAAGCTTTAGCCTTTGTTATTTAAAGAACATCTTCTTGCATTAAGCAAGGACTCAGCAGTGCATTTATGTGAGTATATATCTCTTTGAAAATACAAAAGTAATAAGGTTATCTTTCTAAGCTTTGCGTTTTGTCTACATGCCACTTCAGTTAGCAAATTCTACACTTCTATTTTTTATTTGCCATTTTTTAAATTCTCCTTGGTTGTAACAAAGCCTTCTTTGCCCTCTTCTAGTGATGTTCAGAGGTATGTTTACACTGTTTGAGAAGTTTTGGGGTTTTAAAGGGTAAATGGTAGATTTTGTTGTTGTAGGCAAAAAGAAGTTGGAAAAGTAAATGAACACTGTTCTCAACTCAAGCCAATAAGTGACCGTTTCTCACTGACTCGCCTCTGATAGCTGTACAACAAATAGTACGACTGAAAGCAGAAAAACCCTGCAACACATCACACGAACAAGATGTTTCCAAGTTTGTTCTTGACAAACCATTAAACTATGTGGCAACATATTCCTTCCTCTGCAGAGACCCAATAGATGTGTGCTTCTTGACAGTCTTGTGGTCAGAAGAAGGCGACCCAAGATCCAGAAATCATCTCAAGTGCTTGTAGATTATACCATTTCCTCTTAAGGCAAATAGCTAGAGATAAATAGGACATAGTATAAATCAAATAGGTATTTATATATTGCCTTAAAACGGATGTGTCTTCAAGTAGTAGGGACACTGAAGTCCGCTGAGGTAAATTAGACATTCCATCAGTCAACACCACCTTTGAGAGTAATAAGCTAGACACGTAAAAACACAGACACAGCAAACATACCATTAAGACACAATTTAAAGTAGCTACAGTTTTTTGAAGTATCCCCATTTTCTGCTAATTGGACATAACCTTCAAAAAGGCTGCAAATTGCAATTTTCCAAACTTTTATGCACTGAAATAATCATAGCTTGACCAGAGGGCTCTGGATTCTTCCCTCATGTCTAAAAATCGCGGGGTTGCCAACAGAATCCTATGGATTGAAATAAACACGCATGTTAGCGCATGTCATTGCAAGAAAACCAAAGCAAACAGGTACTTTGATATTCACCCTCCTGATACGGTTTCATTAAGGCATTTCATCAAATAGTAAAGACATACACTTCGCCGAATAACAATTACTGGCCTTATGATATGACAAATTCAAATTATTTTTTAATTTATCTGTAGTTTTCACAGGACTGGTCAATTTCTCCTAAAATCTCTTGCGACTGTGATGAACGTCTCTCGAAAGGTTTATGGTGTTAGACGATGCTAGAGAATGGCTTTAACCAAAATTTTTCATCCCTACAGAACAGGCCAAACATCTTAATAGCTTGATTAAACTACAATGGCATTTGTTAAATAAATAAACATGAATAGCCAAAGTCATCTCAGGCAGCTAAATCTGTTAAGGTGAATCACCACATACTCACAGGACTCTTAGTTTTTTCACATGAAAGGCAGAGAAATAGATTCTATGGCACACTCTTTGTTTTGGAGAAGTGACCACCGCCATAATATCTAGCAAAGGGCTATTCATTGTTCCAAAATGTGCTCATTGGCAAAGGTATCTACAAGATGCTTGGGTAACACCACTTTTACGGATTCATCCTACACAACTACACACTTTCTTCTATCCAAGCTCACTGCTCCTCACTCCAATGACTCCTCTTAATAGTCAAGAGACAACTAAAAGAATCAATACAGCTTAAGCGTTTTTAAAAACTATAAAACTCAATTCCAGCTGTTCTTTCAAAGTGAGGGATCTGCACATTGTCCACCCCCAAAATCATTACATATTTGTTGTGAATCAATATAACTGGCAGTGCTTTAACTGGCTTTCTGTATTTGTTAAGAAGATGCTGACCTGAGTGTCTCTGCATCTAAGCTCTACATGCATCCCATCTCCTACTGTTTAACTGGTAACCAATACTTAAGCCTAACCTACTCCTGTTCTTAACATGTAATTTTAATACACTACCACCTAAATGCCCCTCCCAGCCACATTCAGTAAAAACTTGCAAACTTCCAGACATCCATGCATGCTCGCTTTCTTGCTTATAATCAGGTGCAAATGTCACCATTTTACTAAAAAGTGCATTTTCCTTTTCAATCCAAAATTAAGTGCTTTCATTCAGATCTTTGTTGAATTCTGCTACGATTTTCAATATTCCAATCACTGAACACTCTCCAGTTGGATAAAGAGGGGAAAATTAAATAAAAAAATAAATAATTATGCTCGAGTTGAAAAGAGCTCAGAAGCAAAATTACGACCAATTCAGGTTAGGATAATAGTAATATAGGGGAAATTAAAAGCCCTTTCATCTGATTGTCTCTTTACTACTTGAGCAAATATTGCATCTCCAGGTTCTGCAGTTCCAGTTTTAATGGCCCTAATATTTTTCTGAAATTTTGTGTCGGAGATGTAAAATGAATAAGGAAGCACATTCGTACACTGAACAGTTAATCTATTTTTGGCAATAAGGAAGCATTTAGTTCAAAAGAGGGGGCAACATGCTGCATTCAAAGCATCTTCAACAAGTAGGAGATCAAACTAAATTCTTCAAAGTATTATGATGTGAACTAAACAGCTCTCAAACTTTGGTCATATCAATAACCACCCAATCAAAAGGAAACTAATGCAAACCAGCCAGATCACCAATAACCACAAAAATGACTGTTCTCAGTTTGAGTTTTCTCCTATCGCACATGTGTGAACTGTAGAAGTTAAAGCCATACTCCCTGATGGAAAAAGCTGCTCAATAATGTTTGTTCCCACCAAGGATTAATCATTAAACAAAAACACTAACAGTAAAAACTATTGTTTTCCCCCCAAAAACAATACTACCTTATAGCGAAATGCTTGACATATTTCATATGGCTAAAGTTAATGGTCTGTAGAGGAAGCACCACTTAAGCTATGAATGGTGTAAAATCGAACGGACTGGAAGATTGAAAAGAAAACCTCTCAAAAAGGCACTGCGAAAGCAGCTCAATGCAACACAAAACAGATTTCGATATGGTCTGCTGGGAAATAAAGCACTACATGGAGAATCGAGCTAGCAGCTTTCGACTGTTTTTTCCTCCTCCCAATATGAAGTGTTTGCTTCTGGAAAACAAAAAAAGGTGGTCCCAAGGAGCAAGTGCTGTGAACAGCAATTTCAGTTTAATAAAGGCCTGTGCCCACTATGATGCTTGTGCTTTCGATTCCTCCTCGATTTATCAAATAATCGACGGTGCACAACAGCTTTACTCTTCTGCTGCTCTTCAAGCAGTGATCTAGAGTATCATATTCTGTGTAAACCTATTGCAATGTCCCCAGCTTATTCCTTCCTCACAAAAAATTACCTACAGTAAACATGCACCACTTTTGACCTTTCAAACCCAGAGGTCATTGGTCATTTGGCTTAAGGTTGTATGGTTTTCCCTTGTCAAAACAAAGTTGTTTTTTTTTCTCATTTGTGCTGAATTTGATTGCACCTGACATACAATGCATAAGCTTAAAAAGCAATAACCAAGTATGGGATGGAAATCTGGTTGGACTGTTACATAAAAACAAAAACAAAAAGAAAACCCAAAATGAAAAAAATCAAAAACCAACCACACACACGCACACAATAACATGCATCTCTGTACCTACACAGATACACACACACACACAGTCAGACCATCCAACACATGGCCCATACCTTCATGCTAGTTTAAAGTAACCCGTTTAACTGTTCCTCAGGGCAGGCTGTTAATTCCTATGAAAGGCCACAGCTTCTCAAGATATGGGAAGCATGATATGAAAACCCACACGCTTGTCGTCACTGTGACCACGATGGTGAACAGCTGCATAATACTAAACCTTAGCCAAGGAAACTGGGCTTAAAATGGTCAATAATTTAACTTGTGATAACTCTAACACAGATGGCTTGGAATGTCAGATTCTTGACCGTCAAACGAATGTCAAGAACTAACAAGAAAGGTAAAAAAAAAAAATTACAAAAAATCCTGGTCATCCACTACTTAAAGAGTAAAGAAGAGCTGTTATAAATGGGGGCAGGAGGGTTATGTGGCTGTAATTGCATATCGTTTTTGACTTATGTGTCTAAGGAGAGAAGACCAAACTGAGCATCCGCACGCACGCGCACGCACACGCACACACACACACACACACACCATCATCATACAGGAAACGCCTCACTCGGTCAAGCAGCCGTCCAAGCCAATGGTGGCACCGTGCCGATCCTTGCCATAAGTGTGGCGAAGGCTTCCATTGGGCAAAGGGGGACACGCAGCTGTGATGCCACAATGTTTGAGCAGGTTCAGGCTGGGAGACGAGGGAGAGGAGGAAGAGGAGGTGGAGGAAGAAGGCTTCATGGTTGAGAGGATGAGAGCGAGGCAGTCAGCCACAGCTTTGTTGGGTGCGCATGCCAGGGCAGGGGTATGACCTGAAAAACACAATCAGTTTAAGTTATGCAGTACAGCGGATTTTTTGACAGTACCTCCATTAGTCTGCTGACCACTGGTTGCTAAGCAACAGTGACCAAACACCAACAAGTCCAAACATTTGGTTAATGTGTTGTGTATGACTGCCGGGAGATTCTGAAATGATCTCCATACACATATTTATGGCGTATTTGCACAATGTAGTGTGACAAATATCCCCCTTTCTGAACGACATGGCCATTTACTTCTGGTCTTTAGTTATAGCCTCACCTTTTTGTATTTGGATTAGTATATCGAGTGTAAAGCATCTAAAGCATTATCATTTCAATTCTTCAGTTTTATTCAGAGAGCAACATTAGACAGAATACTCAGTGTTGCTTCAGCACAAACTAAACGGCATAACTACTATGCTGAATGTGCTTGGGTTACAAATGAACGTGTAACAAGGATTTTGTTGTGCACTTCTCTGGAGAAATTCAATTCAATTTTATTTATATAGCGCTTTTAACAATGGTCATTGTCACAAAGCAGCTTCACAAAATGAAATAAATTGTGTGTATGAATGTGGTTGAATGAAATGCCTCTGATGAGCAAGCCAAGAGAAAAAAAAACCCCACTAATTCAATATGAATTTCAAATTGACCTGCCACGTTTGTCCTCGAAAGGGATGCAACATGATTGCTATTTCCACACACATGCAAAATCAATTTGATGGTACTTTTAATTTAATTTGGCCAGTACGGCTGGGCAGTGTGCTGCAAATGCACAGCTTAGCTTAAAGACCCTTTCTGTGGTGAAATCGCCATGTGCAGAGAAACAAACCTTTCTTTCCCCATTGCACTGAGAATAAAATGGGGGAAAAAACATCAAAGAGACAGTCTACCTGCTAAAATTAAAGATAACTTTGTACACAAAAATACTGACAAATGCTAAACAACATTTTGTGTAGTACTAGTCATTCTAAGCCTGAAAACAATTGCTTACCTTCCTCATCCACTGCCAGCACTGTGGCTCCACGGCTCAGCAAAGCCTGAACTACTGTGGCCAGGCCGTTCCTGGCTGCTATGTGAAGAGGCCTAGAGGGGAGCAAGAAATAAAAAAAAAAATACAGACACCACAAAAACTTCGCTCATCTGAATTAAATATCATTGAAATGATAAATCCTTACATTTGAAGCATACTGTTGGTTGCATTGATGAGGATAGGATTGTGGATCTCTTTCAAAATCAGCATGGCACACATCTCATGAGCCTGCAAGCATGTGTACACAAACAGTTAGCCAAAACACACACACAAAAAAAGGATCTCTTATGTCTGTTACATGTCTTCTTGTTTAAGATCACTGAAACACATACTCAGCAGGTAGAAATAATGCCAAGTTAGGGGCTGGTAATACCTTGCTGCAAGCCAAATGCAGGGCAGTGTTCCTATTTACATCCAGTAGAGACAGGTCCGCTTTGGCTCTATGCAGCAGCAAAGCTGAGTATGACAGTACAAACAGAATCATTATGAATGCTTGCATAACACAAGAAATACATGAATGGCATCTTATGGTGCCACACCACCAACAAATGTTTTTCCATTACTAATAAAGCACCCAAGCCGTGCTCATGTTGCCCGACAGTAGGGCCAAAAGCAGGCTGCAGCCGAGCCGACTGCGTTACTGCTTTTCGATTGGCCGCAAAGAACAAGGTACAAGCACTACTATCTGAAAACTCGCATAGAAATTAGTTTCAGCCCAAACAATGACGCTAACAAATTTAGCCATACCGTTGTCTACCAAATCTTTAACTCTTTAAACTTAAAACTATAACTAATAAAAGACCCCAATATCTAAAGCAGCCCTGACAAAAAAAAAAGAACTTTCAGCTGGTATGGATGTGGTTTTGAAACGACAACCAGCCATGAACTGTGGGGAGAGAATTCTGCGGCTGATGTGTCAAACACCAGGCTACCAGATGATGATTAAGGGGTATTGGGGGTTCATGGGGTTTAAGGAAAGAAGACCGGAAAACAGTATCTTCAGTTCTTACCCACGGCACTGCTCCGGCCCTTGTCGGCAGCAACCATAAGTGCAGAGCGGCCAGAGTGGTCCACAGCATTGATGTCAGCCCCCATCCTTAGGACAAGCTGCAATCCAGCAACGTCCTCTGCTACGGAGGCTGCATGGAGAGGGGTTCTACAGACAGCACAAATTAAAACACAGAAAATCAGGGCTTGAAGGTACAGGAGTATCCAAATGATCTTTAGTATGGTATGAGGGACGGTTTGTAATTGGGTCATGGTCAACTCAGAGCAAGCAAATCATTCAAGAATCAATAAATAATGATTAATAAATACTGTAACACAGGTGATCATGAAATTCCTGTTAAAAATTAATATGCTTGTACCTTCCTTTGGCATCCCTGGCATTAACCAGTGATGGGCCAAAACTTGAGTTCAAGAGCATCTCTGCTGAACCACTATGGCCATTAGTTCTGTCATGGGGCAACATGAAAATAGATTAAAATACAACGACTAAATTATTAAGATTGTTGCTTCTCAGCTTTCTACCAAACATTCAATGAACAGAAAACCTTTGGCCACATAGAAATGTACAAATCAGACATGCATTTGTTTTAACCATGAGAGAAATCTTAACATTATCTATCTGTGAAATACTGCTTTAGAAGAAAAGGACTTACAGAGCACAGTGCAGTGGGGTGAAGGGATTTCCCTCCTGGATACTACATGGTTTAAGTTCAAGTACAACTTCCAAACAGTCTTCATGACCTGCACAAAAAAACAAACAAAGGGGAAAAAAAGTCACGACATGATTATTGTAATTTAGTTTGTGTGAATCGTACTTAACACCGTTTAAACTATAGGCTAACATCCTGAGGACCTTTAATAGAACATGCCATTTTTTTTTAAATATGGAAAACGACTACCTTTGAATGAAAGATGACTAGCTTTGTTCTGGAATGAGCCAACAGTACTGTAAATTATGTGAAACAAAAAGTATGGGTAAAGTGTTTCTGAGCATTTCTTTGATTCTGACAGCAAGAGAGCATATCTGTCCTGTTCATGTGGATTTGGTGCCGCTTAATGTATGAAATGTTACTGACTTTATATTAGTGACTTTTTTTATACGGCACTGCTGGAGTATTCTGTCTGTTCAAACCTTTCAAGCCTCAAAAACCTAAATTCTGGAATACATATTTATTATTTAAATAAAAATAAAGTGCTATAATACACATCCACGTTTGAGTTTGTGCATTTGCAAAAGCACAGTGGTCCCTTACCATGATAGGCTGCCCAGTGTGTGGGTGTGAAGCCGTGGCGGTCAGTGATTGGATCATGTGAGTGGGTGCGGTCAGCAGCAGACAGCAGACTGGACAGAATCTCAGCTTGGCCACAGGAAGCAGCCAAGTGGACTGGAGTGCGTCCCTGAACATCTCTGATCAGGACTGAGGCGTTGTGAGACAGCAGAGCAGTCACACAGTCCTCCCAGCCAAGTAGTGCCTGCAGAGAATTAAGAGCTCAATGAGGTTTGAGGTGATCAAATTTCCTAAACATTTGTATGATGAAGCAATTAAAGGTTTCATATAGGCAAAAAAGAGGGGAAATGTGAATCTACAGCGAATCGATTCTTCATGCTCAGTTTGTGGGACTGGGTTACTGTAAACTCAAACACAGTTGTAAGACTGACCGCTCTATGCAGGGCTGTCCTTCCTTTACGATCTCTATTATCAGGACTGGCTCCTTGGTCTAGCAGCAAATGCACAGAGTCAATGTGACCACCCAGCACAGCTAACATCAGAGGAGTTCTGCACAAAAAAAGAAATGGAGAGACCAAAGAGTTCAATGTTATTTACTGACCCAAATCATTTGAATACTTCAGTGGACTTTATATTAGTGGAGATAAGAATTGCTCGATTAAAAAAAAAATAAATAAATAAAAAAAATGCAAGGCTATGACTAAACCTTCAAGTCACTCTTACAGCTTCTGTTATAGCCTTAGCCTTAAGGTAAATTACTCTTGAACGGTATGCAATTGATAGAAACGACTCAAAAGCAGTCCCAGAACAAGAGGGCTACAACTGCAGATACTATCATAGCAATATGGACCTCAGCCAATTAACACACTTTCTGTGTACTGTGTATATTCTGAACTGTGGTAACATATGTACGCTAAGTGATGGTTATTTAAAAAACACATTGTTTAAGGTTTTGAAGAGTGACTTCATTTGAAAACTAGTTGAACATACCAACTTGTACCAACCAGTATTCTAAACCACCCCACCCCCCAAAAGTATGACATGTGTAGAAACTACATAGCACATTGACATTTAATTTGAATACATCAATAATGATCACACCAAGCAAGAAAAACTAAGTGTGATAGATGTTCATGTTCACTCACTGTCCCTCAGTGTCTGAGATATTAGGGAGTTCAGCATCTTCTTCGCTGGACAGCAGCATCTGAAGACAGTCTGTGTGACCATTGGTAGCTGCAGGAAGAAAAAAAATGGTTATATTTGAAGGATGACTTCACGTTATGCAGGTATTTCAACGGAGTAGTAGAAATGGTGAAAACAGAGACAACTTTAACCTGGCAGAATGCACAGATTCAAACACACCCTGACCCTCTTTACCTGTGATGTGGAGTGGATTCCACCTGTTGCAATGTTCAGTGAACAGGCAGGATGCTGACTGGCTGAGCAGGAGCTCCACACAGCGGGAGTGGCCTTTCTGAGAGGCCACATAGAGCACAGAGTTGCCCACAGTGTCACACACATCAACAGACATTCCTGACTCAATCAACACATTCAAACACTCCCAGTGCCCTGCTTCGGCCTGTGAATGAAAACCAGAAAGAGGCCATTACAAATATTGCAAATAGATGTATGGGGCAGAAATACCTTCATGCAGCGACAAGAAAAAACAGCATGTAAAATTTCATGGTTTTCTGCATTAACTGGTCATAAAATGCAATCTGATCAAGGGTACTGACAAATATAATGGGTCTAAAATTACAAAATATTCTGATCTGTCATGTCTTTGTCGAGGACAACGCTAAAAAACTTATAGTTGCTAGTGGAAAAAGTATGTGAACTCTTAATAACTTGTGGACGAGTGAACCTTGGCATCAATAAGCTTAACCAGGCGTGTCCTGTAGCTGTCGATTAGCCATCGCTATGAGTTTTTCTCAATGGTTGTTCTCAAACACATGAAAGATCAGGATTTCCTTGTGTTATTATAAGGACTTTATATTTGTCAGCCTGATGATGGCAAATGAATACAGAAAACCATGATTTTCCAAAAGGTTTAGATATATTTTTTCTTGCCACTATATTTTAGTATTTGAGCTGGGGTGTGTGAAGTACCTACAATCAGTGACCATTTTATCAGGTCTACCTACCATACAGTTGCACTTTGTAGATATAGAACTACTGACTACACGTAACCAATCTGTTGATGAACCATTTGCCAAGCACCATCTACTAAATCCAATAGTTAGGGAAAACAACTTGACCACCAATGACCAGACATTATATGGGTTGTGGGTCATGGACCATTCTTAGAACTACAGAAGTGGTGTGGTGGGGAAGTGTGTGTGGGGCTGGTATGTCTTTACCAGGCATTTGAGACCTTAATTTCATTGCTTGGTTGGGAACAATAAAGAAAAAAAAACAAAACAATAAACAGGACTCGGATTAAATATACATACTGCTAGATGTAATGGACTGACAGGCTCCCAGTTCTCTGCATCTCCTGATGTATTGAAGGACATCACCAATAGCTACCAGATAAAAGAAGAGGTATTAGGAAACCTTTCTTCGCTCACTATATATGCACATATACATTTGTATGGAAACATACTTTATATATACACACATTCTTTGATATAGTGTAAAAAATATAGTGTTATGGTTAGCTTATATTGCAATATTGTCTAATATTTCCAGGTTATGCTGCTTTTACTTCTCAATGTTCTGTTCACTTTGCTGTTGTAACAATGGAAATTTCCCACAAATGGGACTAAATGTTTATCTTATCATAAAATCTACAGCATGTGTCAAAAACACTATGCACTCCAGTTTGGCTCCTTACCAGCTCAAGGCTCTGCTTGTTGCCATGGGCAGCTGCATAGTGGACAGGGCTGTATCCTTTACAGTTGCGCAGACATGGGTCTGCCCCATTATCCAACAAATATTCAACACACCTAAAAACACACACACAAAGGCTTCACAATACTTACAAACAGCAGAGGCAAATATGGAAACAGATAAACCTTGTCTTTTTACCTACTATCACAACAGTAATGGATGTGCTATACTAGCCAGAGCCAAAGTTCAAATAACTATTCTTCAGGTGCAAAAAAAATAGTAGGTTTTTAACAAAGCTGCTATTTAGCAAAAATAGAACTGACTGTGAAAGATCAGAATACAAAGGACGTACATAAAGGATTCCTTCTCTCCATCCTCAGGGCTCTGCTGGGCTCTATCCAACCTAAAAAAAATGTAAGACATTAGGCTCCTAAAACCAAGCAGTACTGCCAATGCTACTGCATATTAGTGTTTCACAGTGCATTTATTACTTATTTGTGTGGTACTAAACTTTGAAATTAACCAATCTAACCATTTAAGACTGATTTTTCATTTTTACTGTCTAGGCATCTTTAACAAACACCGTTTAGGGTCAGTTTCAGCCATGTATACCCACTTTACAATTACCCGACAAATGATCCCAGGAAAGGGTACAAAAATTTAAAAAAGAAAAAGAATTTTCAGGTAGCGACAATATGTAGCCTGTAAACAAGGAGTATGTGTAGTAGCTACTAAAACACTCCATGTGATGCAAATGTTGTATGCCTGTGTGTGTGTGAGAGACTGCGCAGTACCTGCAAAAAGCTGTGGAAGCAGCCGAATAGTGTAAAGGAGTGCAGCCTGATTGGTCACACTCATTGACCTCTGCTCCTGCTCCCACCAGAATAACCACACACTGATACCTCCTATTGGCAGCCGCATAGTGCAAAGGGGTCCTGCATAAAGAACACAAACACACACTGAGAGAACTATAACAGGGCCAGATTGAGTTCATGAATGAAATTATATTCTACTAATCTCAAATCAAAAACAAGTGTAATTTAAAAACTATGTAAACAGTTACATTTCCTATACTTTATTTGTTGAAACAAGAACATACAAAAAAATAAGCAGTTCTCCAAATCTGGCAGATAGGAATATTTTTAGATCTTTTAGACCAACACACAGCCCTGGGTACATAAACCATATGGAATTGACAATAGTAAAGATGGACTAATGTGAGTTCTGGTTAAAAATAAATAACAACCCACTACATTTGTAGTAAAATTAATTAAATACAAATGAAATAAATATTGGTTTAAAATATTGGTCAAATCTACACTCTCAAATGATTATTTGTTTCTGCTGATACAGAGGACACACAGTCCGGTGTCTAACCTAGTAATTTTAGCAAAGTAGCAAGTTAATCTAAAACAAAATCAGTTTTGGTACCTTCCAAATTTGTCTTTCTTATTCATGTCAGCCCCACTGCTGAGGAGCAGGTTGAGACATTCAGTGTTTCTACATGGTGGGAAAAGAGTGGAAGAAAAACAAAGCAAGCAACAATGAGCACATGTGGGGACAAAACAACTTGTGGTGCAATTGGGAGCCGTAAAAGTACACAAAGCTCCAGTCTGACCCTCCAGAGGCAGCAGCGTGTAAGCAGGTTCTCCCAAAGTCATCTGGAGTGTTGATGTCAAAGCCGGCTGAGAGCACGTGCTCTTTACTCATAGACAGCACTATGCTGTACAGCTGACCTGCCCGGGGAAATACAACAGCACTCATTAGTATCATCAAGGCCTCAAGTTTTATTTTTCTGTGTTACTAACATAAAGCACAGCAGCTTAGTAGTGCACACACCTGAGGAAAGTAGCTTGCGACAACAGTCAGAGAACCCGTAGAGCACAGCTAGGTGCAGTGGGAACATCCCATGAATCCCTTGCCTTTGAAAGAGGAAAAGCATTTCTGTGAGAAACCATGATTGAACAGTTGCTATAAAACTTGTGTTTGGAGAAACCCAAAAACCGGTTTAATGGCCAAAAAAAAAAAATTCTAATCACGGCAGGGTATCAAACCAGCACCTTTTCTGGTTCTCTTCATATAGAGTACTACATTTTACTGCTGAGCCATTTTACCATTAAGCTATTTAGGATAAAGGACGGCTGGGAAAAGCGTGCACATCCACATTCACACGCAAAATATTTTTAGTTAAACCACAACAAACAGTGACATCTTTTTTTTTTATAACGGACACTGTTTTACAGTTGAGCACAATAAAGAGAATAAAGTAATGAGAAATAAAGTGCAATAGGCTATTTTAAACCTACCTGGCTGTGTCAGCACCGTTTGTCATTAAGGTGCTGATGAGCAGCTCATGGCCATACTTAGCAGCAACATGAAGAGGAGTATTGCCATATTTGTCCACACAGTCTATCTCCCCACCTGAGTGTCAGAGAGACAAACACCAAAACGAAGAATGGGTGCAAGTGCATGTGTATGAGTGAGAGACAAAGAGGCCAGCAAGAAAAGGTTACTTTACCATTCTGAATGAGAATTTGGGAGCGAGTGAAGCGTCCATGGATGGCAGCCATGTGAAGGGGGCTCTTGCCTTCTTTGCTCTAAGGAAAGAAATGCAAACAAATTAAAATAAAATATAGAAACATTAAGATGTTTGCAAATTTGGTAACGACATTCTTTTTAAAAAGACAAAATATGACGTAACCTATTAAAAGTAAGTTGTGCTGTAGGTTAGCCCAACAGAGAGCAGGAGAAGAGCTTTTGGCATTAAACACGACTGTTGATACCAGTGTTTCTCAAACCAGATTCAAACTGTTTTAATGTAGAGAGTCTGAGTTAGCTAGAGTCTATGCTGCCCTACAAGGCCAAAGTTTAGTAACTACACCAAAGCTGACCCAAAAAAAATGGCTTTAAAGTTTGTATTAGTATGGATTTTGTAGTTACTGCAATTTTTATAACAGCATTTCTCTGAAACGGGACAATTTTGAACCAGGACATTTTTTCACAAGAGAAAGGAGATGTTCTAAACCCCATTTGTAGACTAAAGTCAATTTTGACCAAATATGTAGTTACTGCACTTTGGCTTTGTAGGTCAGTATGGTCTAAGGGTTTTACCGGTTCATATTACCTCCCACCCCTACATGACAGTGGCGACAAAAAAAAAAAAGAAAAAGTGTTTAAATTTCGGAGAAAGATATTTTCTTTTTAATGTAATGCAATACCATTTGATATGCACTAACATGATTTTAAAAAGGTCCGTTTTCTCCTGACCTGCATGTTGACATCAGCCCCATTGTTGACCAGCAGCTCCAGGCAGAGCGCACCATTAGTTGACACGGCAGCCAGGTGTAGTGGGGTGTAGCCACGGTGGTTGGGCTGGTTGACATTAGCCCCGCGGTTAACCAGCTCATTAGCTACTGCCTCCTGCCCTGTATAGCAGGCTACGTGCAGAGCAGTGTTACCAAAGGCATTGGGCTCATCAATCTGACAAAGGAGGGGAGAAGAGAAAAAGGTTTACATACAGTGATAATGATTTCATCAACCTGCCAAACAGCTTCTGCAATGTCTTGTTGTTAAGATGCTAGAACAGCCAAGCCCTTCCATAATCTCTGGAAGACAGATGCTGATAAGAGTAGCTGAAGAGACCTAGACAAAAGGTAATGGATTTCTCCAGGATGTTTGTTTTTGCACATCATTTCCTCCTGGTGGCTAACAGAAGTAATGTTTGCACTATGTATGTGGCATGCACAAGCCCCTTGGTGAAAATATGGAAGTACATTGTGTATGTAAAAAGGTGCCAGTTAGAGGCTCTTATAGAGATGTTCCAGTTTTACAATACAATATCTCTTAAAATATTACCAACAGCAGGAATTGAATGTTTTATAATTAAGTGGTTAAAACATGACCCACAAACATTCAATCTTTGGATGGAGAAAGTACGGAAAATCTATCAGACAGAACAAAAAGTATTCATGACCTAAAAGGGACAGGAATTATTAAAAGTTGGTGTCCTGCCATAGCTATATTGAAACCATGAGGTAGTCTATATTATTGCAAGCATTCTCAACTACACAAATATTTTCATTACTTTAACTTACCATACCTACCTGGGCATTTATACACACATGTACCACTACACATCAGGGAGTCTTTTAATGTATTTTTCCACCTATTTATCTTTATGGGTATATTATGTAGACTGTGTCAACAAATGTGTAAGTGATGGCTAAGTTGATCAAAACTTAAAAAACCGAAACACAAACAAGAGGTTACTTTCACAGCATTTAAATGTAGAGTTTCTGACCTCTGCTCCGTTGCGCAACAGGTACTTGACCACATCAACATGGCCACTGGCAGCAGCAGCATGGAGAGGAGTGTAGCCTCGCTTATCCTTACAGCTCTTATCTGAACCCTGAGACACCAGCAGCTTCATCACCTCCAGGTGACCTGAAAAGATTCCAAAATACTTCATTACAAACCCAAAGAAACTCTTTAAAAGGACTACAATGCAAACCACTAATGTCTACCGTAAACTAAAGGAGCAATTATATATATATATAAACAGGATCCTTGAACATCTATATGTCACAAGTGAGACATGAATGACAGTACAGCAAAGAAATAAATCAGATTCATGACTCACCCAGGTAAGCTGCCCAGTGGATGGGTTGCCTCTCTTTCTTATCACTGGCACTTAAGTTGGCTCCTTTGTTCAGCAGCAATTTCACCATCTAAAGAAAAGCAAACGAAACAGTTTGCAGTTAGGTAAGAGGAACAGATAAAATGATTTGACTTTTCCATCAGTACAAACATGATAACAGCCTTTTATTAATTTCTGAAATAACTTATCCCAGCATTATGCCAAGACCCCTACCTCCTGGCAGCCACTCTGAGCGGCGTGATGAAGGGCAGCTCGGCCCGTGCGGTCAGCCATGTTCAGGCTACTGATGTGTGGCAGCAGAGTTTCTGCACAGCGCATGGACCGATTGGCTGCTGCAATGTGCAGCGCTGTCTGCCAGAACTTGTCCCTTGCGGTCACGTCGGCCCCTTTTCGAAGCAGCAGCCCCACAGCCCGCTGGGACGAGAGTCAATATTTTAAATCACAATAACACTGAAATAATTAACTAAACATTATTTATTTACTAAATAGTAGCTAGCTCATTTCTCTCTTATCAACAAAGTCCATAGTTGCATGGCATTTCCTAATGCTGCAAAATATGGAGAATATATCAGTATTACAATTTTACTGCCACATATTGCAATTGTGCTGCTTTACAAAATATCAAAAAATTATCACTTTTTTGGCATTGAAATATTGTAAATATTACATAAAAAGGAATGTTTACTTCCTCATTTGGATATTTCAGCCTTCTGCGACAGCAATTAGCAGATGACATATTGTGCAGCCCTAATGTTTACATAATGTAAAGACTGGTACTTTAAATATGACAGCACTTTTTTTATGTATACGCATGTCTAAAAAGGGCTGCATAAACAGGCTTTGATTAAGAATGAACGTCTGTTCATCTAACTGACTTGCCTCGTTTCTGGAGGCAGCTGCCCTGTGTAAAGGTGTTAACCACACATGGTCCTTTGCATTGACATTCGCACCTGAAGAATACAAGAGTGTAAAGAAGAATGAATTCAGCAACCAATGAAATGAGTCTTTAAAAACAAACAAAACAAATTAACACATCAATGCTTTGTATCTCTACCTGCAGTAATGAGGAGGTCCATTATATGGACATCCCCCAACCAAGCAGCAGCATGTAGAGGTGTGCGTCGCTCCTGGTCCTTAAAATTTAAAAAGGAAACAGTGTTACTTACTGACGTAACCCACAAATACAGACAACTGAGTAGTTTAAAAGGTACTTTCACCACATTTACAATGTAATAAACAAGAATCAGAATAAGACTGTTTAATTGCTATGCAATAAAAACACAATATATCCTCAAATACATCTTACCAGTGCATTGACTTCATCCTTCTTGTGCAAAAATAACTGAACTTCATCCACATTACGATTAAATATTGCCTGGACCAGAGGTGGCTGAGGGGAACATATAAGGTGAAGGTCATAAAAATGCAGTCAAGTAATTTTGTTCCTCTACAAACACTACTGTGCTTGACTGGAACAGATTATTCACTTATATAGATTATTCACTGTACTTCTATACACAGTCATAATTGTTCATTTTTGCTAAATGAGTACAATATTTGGCTGTTTGGCCAGACATATAAGAATCAAATTAATGACAGTAAAACAAACACACTGTTCTGGAAAACTGTTCACAGTGGTGGCCGGAAAAGTTGCCTCAAAAGCATAATTACACTGAATATTTACAAATATACTCCCTGATATTGTAATCCTGGGTCGCTTCACCAGCAGAAGTGTACAGAAATGCAAAACAGTACGTTTCTCTACATACTACGTTACTCGACAAACCATTTTTATTTAAGACACTGCTTATATTGCAAGGAATGAGCAATGTACACATTTTATAAGTAAACAAACTCAAACAATTTTCTGTCATGCCTGTACACTGTGGTAATGTGTTTGTCTGTGTAGGTCCGATATACAAGGCGCAAATCGATGTTGAATTTCCAATGCTTCTTCGGAAATCAAGATCTAGTACAATCGTTCTAGATGTATAGGTTTTTATCCAAAAACAACAAGAAGGGCTGCACAATATGAAGTGACAAAGCACAGGTCCAAGTGACTCACAGGGTGTTCTGAAGAATCAAGGTATTCATGTAATGCACTAAATGTCTAATTTTTAACCCAACGAAAGTGTTTGCAAATCAGTGCATGAACGACCATGACTAAACATCTGCAGCCACAATAAGGAGATCTTCTTAAATATGTTGGTTTTATAATATCACAAAACTCAAAATTTAAAACAAGACTTTACAGACTAAGCCCTAAAGTTCAGAAAAGTGATGATATGGACCCTTTAATATGTCGAAAGGCACCACAACTACAATATGTACCATCAAAACGACAATTTGTCGATGTCATTCAGCGGTAGGCTATGGCACAATCGCAGTGACCGCTTTGGTTCTTTTGCTTCTTAAAAAAGAGAGGATTGCAGTTGAAACTCAAACATGTGCATTAGATATCTGTCACACAGTAAACATAATAGCACTATTAATATTACTACTAATAGCACTACTACCAAGTAATAATAATAAAATAGTAATAATAAAATTGACTTCATAACACACCCACATATACATTTAAATGTAATGATGACAATACTAGTAATTATTAATAAACATGAATAAAATACTCCACACTACATGGCATCTGTCTGACAGATACTCAACGAACAATCTATATTTAACCTATATCCATAAATACACAAATAAAAATGCGTTACTTGGCATTCTTACACCGTGACAACCTAAATCTGTGGCATATAGCCCCTAAACACCTCTGAAACTGAGATTATGAAAACAGCAGGTCAAACTGTAAAATCCGTCATGCTAACAGCAATTAAACCACCGTTATAACACACACTGCGTTTTCCTAGCGTTGGTTTGCAGGCTTTTGTCTATATTATGCTATTCTGTAAGTGTTTTTAATGAAATGATAAACCCGCTGTTGACCAGCAACCAACTGAAGATCAGAAAGTGAAAGGAAAAAATGCGTTTTTGCATTGGGCGGGTTAAGATTAGCTAGCAGGCTAATGGCCCACAAAAATGCAAACAAACTACACAGCCCCAACAGTAAATGACCTCAGCTTGCACGTGCAATAGGAAGCCGTTTTCACGAATATTCATACACTGTCAAAACGTGGACACAAACATAAACAAGAGCGGGACAAACCGGGTAATCCTTAGCCAAGCTGCTAACAGCACAGCGCCCGAAAAAGCATAAACACCCTAGCATAGCCTAGCATAGCCTAGCATAGCTGCGCAGAGCCTGCAGGCTCAGTTTCGCACCTGGTCTGAAATGTTTAATACCCCCATTCTCCCAGCGTCAGTCGGGACGAAACTCCTTCATTGGGGCAGACGACGAACCGTTGTGTTAAACAGCTAGAAGAGAAAAAAACGAAGCAGTGAGAGATAGAGAGAAAAACGCCAGCAGGAGAAACCCGTAATGGCCACCAGTCAATCCTGCTGCTGCTGAGCTTTAGTCAGACTGAAGAGCAGAAGCACTGCCCCCTACAGCGAGACGGGCGCAACCTCTAAACACATATGTACATGAACAAAAGTATTGGGACAGGGATAGTGCAAGGATCACCCACCTTTTTGAAGCTGAGAGCTACTTCACGTGTACTAAGCCATACGAAGGGCTACCAGTTTGATACACTAGAACAGGTTCGCAGGCTACTCATGTGGTCCTTGGTCTAGACCCACAGTGCCCCCTGGTCTAGACCCATTACTCCCAGTGAAGGGCAATCTTACTGCTTCAGCATACCAAGAGTTTTTTGGACAACGCCACACAGTATGGGAAAAAGCCCTTTTCTATTCCACCATGACTTCTGCCCCAGTGCATGAAAAAAGGTCCATAAAGACTGGATGAGTCAGATAAGACTGGATAGCAGATAAAGACACAGGGCCAGATGAAGTATGCCGCTTTTGATTATAAGCGAAAAAGGAAGGATAGCATAAAGAAATTTCAGTTTTGCAGTAGCCATTAAAAAATGTTACACAACATAAAAAAAGAAAAATACAGAAATATAAAAAAATATAGTGTCAAATAGATAGTCGAGAAAATGTTTATGATGTTAATTCTGCTGAATTGCATTTTGCTAAATTCTTTTTCTATGCCTTAGATTCATGCCTGTGTTGGAAGAACACAGAATTGAAGATGATGGTACCCCAATGGCTCATAGTGGTTGGAGCCCACAGCAGTACATTGATGAAAATTTATTTCAGGACCTGTCCTTCTTCACCAGCTAGAGTATGGTTCAGGATTCAGGCTGTAGTTTAAACACAACAGCTTGAGTGACTCATACATAGGTCACTGTGTGCCTTAATAAATAATAAAAAAAAACATTAGTGTAAAAAAACACTAAAACTGATGAGGTTCAGGGACTGGACTGAAAATGAGAGTCCTTTAAAGTCCCTCATGGATGCCTGGAGAACTGTTCCTCAAAACAATAATACAAGAAAGTCTGGCTTTTGGAAACAAAATGTGTGAAAACGAGAGGTGGCTTGAGACTTTTGCACAGTACTGGATAATTTAATCCACAAGTTTTATTGCCATTAGTAGACAACTTATTACTACAGTATCAAAAGGTTAGGGGCTCTAGTAAGGGGCCTAACACAAACCCTGCAAAACACGGATGTCCCAATACTTTTCTCCATGTAGTGTAGGTCACCACTGATTGATTTCAGAAAAACTAAATATAGAGGGAGCTCATTCAAGCGTAGTTTGGATGATAAAGTCTTTTAATAAACACTTTAATACAGTTACATTTATGACGAGTTAAACCCGACTCTTTTTTTCAAAATAAAATTTTGATTTTTTGATTTTGACTCATTTCAAAATAAAAGTCCAATTATTTCTCTCAAACAATAACTCATTACAACATATGCATTTGTAATATTTCATACAAAATATATTTACAATGTAATATACAGTTTATATGCATTAAAACGAAAGTACGAGAGCAGACATATTTTATCGAACCTACGAGGACTCGTTTTTAAAGTCACGCCTCAGAGCAGTGACGTGTACGGAAAGGTAATGCTAGTATAGTGGTTGAGCAGATTTGCTAATTGAAACCTGCTGGGGGTTTTTTTTGTTTGTTTGTCCTTTTTAACAAAATGACCGGCCAAAAAGCAAAGAATATTAGCTCCATTCCTGTTCATGGGTTCAGCAATATACGTATTACATCGACGTGGGATTTCCTGCAGTCTGTAAGGACGTTTATGGGTAGTTTCGGACACTTTGAGCTAGTTAGCAGTAAATTTAAGTATAGACGTGTTATGTAAGTATAGATTTGTTAATTCAAGTTTATATAGCACATCATCTTCTACAAAAGGTTTTGCAATATGTTTTACAGAACCGAATAAAATATAAAACAAAGGAAGAAATAAACGCAATGACAGAATGCATAGTAAATAAATAAATGAAAACTGGAGGTTCGATAGAAGTGCAAATGTTAAAAATAAGGCAGAGGCGAATGGTGCGCTTTTTAAAAGCAGATTTGATACTGATGTTAGATATTCCACGCCACAATGAGAATGAATAAGGTCTTGTCCTCTCTGTCCAGGTTGAGTGGTCTGAGCCGTGGCTCCTTGGCCTGCTGGTGTTCCACCTCTTGTGTTTTGCTTTTACTCTCTTCACCTGCAGGCATTACAGACTCCAGATCTTCCACTTTCTGATGATGGGTGAGATATTTCCCTTCCCTACACTGTACTACTGATTCAAAACTGCTGAATCGAGCATAATGTTAACCTCTTTGCCTTCCTCAGTTGCAATGGCATACAGTGCGGAGTATCTGAATGAGCTGGCAGCTATGAACTGGAGGTAAGCTGACTTTTCCCTTCCAATTTTTGTTGGAACAGATTTTCTACTAGTCGACTGTTTGATCAGCAATCTTAATTGAATTTCAGGTCATTTTCCAAGTTCCAGTACTTTGATTCCAAGGGAATGTTCATATCGTTGGTGTATTCGGTGCCACTCTTGTTCAACACCATCATCATTGTGGTAAGATCTCAGAGCCCCTCTTATATCTCTAAATAATGTAAAATTATCCCGTTAAAGGAGAAAGGAACTAATGCACAGAGTACATGATCTGAGTAACTTAGGGCGGCACAATTAATCAAATTTTAATCATGATAACGATTTTGGTTGCCAAGATTAAATGAAGATGATTGTCCGTGATATTAACGTTTGAATTGCTGGCTCTGCTGCATATCAAATCAAGCACATTCTCAACCAATAGTCAGCCAACCAACAGGTGGCGAATGAAAGATGGCTTAATTTAAGTTGCCTAAAACGGGTAAGTGTGCACGTGCATGTATGTATGTGTGTGTGTGTATGCATGTGTACGTATGTGAGAATGAATGTGTGTGTGTGTGTGTGACAGAGAGAGAGGGTGTGTGTGTGTGACCTGCCTTCAGTCATCTTTTTAGCCAGAAAATGTTGACAGGCCTGTAGTATGTTCCTGTTCCTTGTAGTATGTGCCTTTTCTGCACTGGCTTGATTTTTTTTCGTGTGTTTGCACTTTATGATTGCATATTTATTTTTTGTTAGCCCATTGTCTTGGGTAATTTTTTTTTTTTAGGTTTCATTTTGAACTGAAAGCATTGTTCACTTATTGTTTGTTTAAAATAGATGTGCAAAAAATAACTGATTAATAGTTTAAGTATTTCGATAATGATAAAAATAATTGATTATCATTTTGGCCATAATTGTGCAGCCCTAGAGTAACCCAGCAAATTGTAAACTGTTTTCTGTGTAGGTACACACCAACCAGGCAAGCCCTTGTATCTGTACTCACTGACCATTTTATCATCTTACCTGACCATATAGGTGCCCGTTATAGTTTACAATTACATACTGTGGTCCATCTTTTTTTACAAAATGCTGCAGATTCAAGAATGCCTCAAAAAGTCAATCATTACAAAGAATTTGAGTTAATTATATATTTTAATCTTAAATGAAATTAAGTGACTCTGATTTTGATGTTTTTCAGGCTGTGTGGGTGAAGAGGACGTTCTCAGCTATGACAGAGTTAAAGACACTGCAATTAAAGAGAAAAGCAGCTAGAGAAAACTCAAAGAAAACCCAGTAGACAGGGGCCAGGGTGGTCCTGCTGTGGACTATTCTAGTAAAGTGGCCATGCTTGTCCCCATTTTTCCCCACGCTTGTGGCCCAGAATGGTAGATGGGACCAAGACGCTAAAGACAATGACGCAGTAGACAATGTCATGAATGGGAAAGGTGCCAAAAGAAAGTGTTGTGTTGTGGAAAAATGTCCATAACTGCCACAGGAACTTGGTGTAGGAGCTAAAACTACTATGGGATATCTTTGATGACTGTTGCACCATTGCTGAGTGTGTGCATGCTTTTTGTTCAGTTTCTTCTTCGGACAGGATTCTGACACTCTTTTGCCATTTGCATGAAAAATCTTAATTGTATGTTTGTTAATAAATGTTATGTATTGTTTTATGACAAAGTCAAGGTGTGGTTTTGGATGGGTAGGTGGTCATTGGGACATTTGATCAAATAAATGATTTAAAATGGATGTTCTCAGTGAATCAGCCATGACTAGTTTGCAAATTACATTTTGCATTAAAAACTAGCATTTTATTTGAAAAATTATTAAACTGAATTGTTATTCAAAGTCTTTCTCATAGAGATGTGCAGTCTGATGATATCTTGATATTGTCACTATCCGTAATATGTAAAGGACACCAACGAAGTGCACATTTCACTACAAAGCTTAAAAGTTTAAGTGAATTTAGAGTATTGTATACAATAATAATATAATAGCACTCCTAGTATTGTAATCCAATGGCTATTCAATTGCTAATATTGACTGTCTACACAGTGGAGAAGAGGAAGTACAAGTTAACTCTCTCTATCCAGAAGAGGGCGATAAAGGATCAATATTTCACCAGGACTGATGAATCTCGTGGCCAACATGAGGCTGTAGTCACGCCGGAGTTACACCAGCATCAAGCATTTACTTAGCATGGATATTCCAAGTTACTTTAGTATATAGAGCTAGACATTGGCTCAATAATGACTGCATGTGGCTCAAAACACATGAGCACACATTTTAAAAACCAGTGGTTCTTAACCTGGATTTCCCCCCTTGCTCTGCACTTTTTAGTGTTTTTTTGTAGTAGATACGCCTACCTCAGCCCGGAAAAGGGACATCAATTAGTTGATTAGCTGGAGTGTGAGTTTGAGAGCACTTCTTTGTGCGCCATCTGATTCGTATCTCCAAATATCATAATAGACCTATGTAATGTCTACACACTAATCAGCAATACTGCAGTCATCTGTGGCAGCGAGTGCACAATTGGCCTTGCTGCTCTCTGGATGGGAAGGGTGCTCTTGTTTTTCTCTGATTCTGTCATTCATAGTAGGTGTTTCCTCCCCCTCTGTAGTTTAGCGTGATGCTCGCTGGGCGTTTCCTCTTTTCTGCTCTCTGGGTGATTCCTCTGCTTTATTCATTGTGGCTCTCTGGTTGCATGCTCAACAGTCAATATTTTATTTTGGTAGTAGAAATAATATTTATCTTTTGATGCTGTATTTAGTAGTACTTCTGATCAGCTTTGACAGGCTGTCCATTGAAAAGTTCTTAGAGGAGCCAACAGTGGTTCAAAGAACTTGTTTTGGCACCTTTGTTTTTGAATTATGTAGGCTTGCTGAAGAGAGGCCTGAAAAGCTGATTTATGACAATATCTGTGATTGCCCTTCATTGGCAGAAGATTAAGCCTCTGCTTTAAGGGGTTATGATCTTGTCTATGCGTTGTGTATCGCCGTGCCTTTCTCGTGAGCCTCTCCAGCTCCAGCTGTGAGCTGTTTTGTTATCTATTCGCAGTCTCCTGCATCGCAGGCGTATCCAGCATGAGCTGGTGTAGTAATCGGTTCTGGACCTGTCAGATCCAATGCTAACAGTCCTACATGTAAACCCTGGGGTCGCACAGCCATGGCTGTAAAGTGAGGAAGCCATAAGCGGCGTTGGGCCTCGGCCCAGCATGTTTCCTGTGATGTGCTTTCCGTGATTGACACTGGCTGTCTAGTGCCAGAAGGAACTCTGGGGTTAGTGTTTGAAACAGGTGTGCTTTAGGTCTCTCCTGTGGTTAAGAGGGCAAGGAGAAGACTCTTCAGAAAAACATGAGATGGAACACAATAGGTTCATGAAGGGAGTTCAAATGACCTGAAATAACAGCCTTACTTTTGCACTGGCTCTTGTAAAATGCACTATTTAACATAAACTCAACAGGCCTACTTTGTGTATAGCTGGGATAGTCTTCTCACTGACCTTCTTGCAGAACCTCTCCATATGAAGATAACACCAGTTTGATCAGTCATGCTGGTGGAGCACATACATCATCTGCAAACCATGCTCCTCACAAAGTCTTGGCAAAAAGTTGTGCCTTTTTTGTGCACAGATCCGTTGAAGGCCGAGTCTGTCTCTTTCAGTTTCTTCTGATCGAAGGGTTTTAGCAATGGGTGATGGTTTGATTCAACATAAAAGAGTAATGATGAGCAGATCATGAAAACACGGTCCTAATGAAACATCTACACCCTAATTACAGCGTTGCCATTAGAGGTGTGAATCGTCACTGGACTCACGATCCAATTACGATTCAAACGTTAGCAAAGTGGGAATATTTCCAAACATCTGGTTTTAAAACATTAATCCCTGAGAACATGTTGCTCACCTTCTGCTATTTTTCTACTCACATTAGGCACAGGTGATGAATGTAGAACCTCGGCAGAGATCGGGGTGGTGTGAAGATTGAAAACAGTAAACTGACACAGATGGCATTTTATCTAAAATTTTAAATCAGTAAAATTATGAATTAAAGTGTTATTTTCTTGTTCTACATCAATGAAGAATTGTTCATGTTCACATTGTTCACATTGCATCTTAAAAATGATCATTTTCCACAGCTCTAAATACCACAGTCATCTGTATCAGCGAGTTGAAGAGAGCACAACTGACCAGGCAGCTCTCTGGAAGGGAAGGGTGGCCTTGTTTTTCTTACATTCTGTCATTCATTGTAGGTGTTTCCTACCCCTCTGTAGTTTAGAGTGATGCTCACTGTGCGATTAATTTTCCATACTCCCATTTTTGCAAAAGAATGCCCAATGGCCCCAGTCAGTATTGCCATATCGCACCAGGGGCTGGAGCTCACATATGGGGGGCCGTTTAGGAAATATTTCAGACTTTTGTTACACAAACACATTTGAAAGACACACACATTCACATATGAAACTGTCACGCATGCATCCATTCTACTGAAAACTCACACACACATATATGAAACACATATACACATACAGGTGAAAAGGACTCACACACACATATGAAACGCTCACTCAAATACACGTGAAATGTATTTTCTCACACTCACACAAACATATGAAATGCTCATACAGATACAGGTGAAACTGACTCATGCACGTATAAAATGCATGTGTAACAAAAATAAATATATATAGCATAGTGAGGCTTTTCACATGTTGGTGTGCGTGAAAACATTTCAGTATATCCGGAAGGTGTTTCAAATCTACGTGTATACGTGTATCTATGTGTATACAGGGCAGAAAACTTTTCACTAAACTTTTCCCTTTTACTTAAGGAAACAAGTTAAGCAATGAACAGTTATTGACACCTAATCATTCTATTGTTCTGTTGAACTGAGTACAAACGCCTACCAGAGAAATATGACTAACGGGCTCTGGTTGCTACTCGCTAACAAGCAGCGCCGTGTAGCTTCGCCTGGGTCCTAATGCCAACCTGCTACCTACCGCAGCTTCATCAGCCAGTACATCATTTTAATTAAATAATGAGAGCTAGACTTATTTTTTATTTAAATTCATAGTCTTGTTTCTATTTGCAAAGTGCGTATCTGCGCGTATCTGCACCTTCCGGATATACCAACATGTGTGGTTTTCACGCACACCAACATGTGAAAATGGCCCCGCATACTCAGAGGTTGAAAAACAAATTACTTTACATAATGACACAAAAAAAAATACCAGTAGGTTACTGCAGCATGTTTGTGTGTGTGTGTGTGTGTGTGTGTGTGTGGCAGGGAGAGACGTTATAGCATCTAATAGGTGGATTTGTGACAGGGGGAGGAGTTATAGAGTCAGATAGGTGGGTTTGTAACAGGGGGGAGGAGTTATAAAGTCAGATAGGTGGGTTTGTAACGGGGGAGGAGTTATGGAGTCAGATAGGCGGGTTTGTGACAGGGGAGGAGTCATAGAGTCTGATGGGTGTTTGTGTGACATGGGGAGGAATTATAGAGTCAGGAAGGGGAGGCAAAAGGTGCACAGTTTATGCTGGTCAGTCTGTGGCTAAAAGTACTTCTCTGTTTGACCACAACACTGTAGATTGGGTGATCAGCATTGTGCATGAAGTCTAGACAATGTTTTCTTTTGAACCACAGTTTCCAGGCTGTCGGGTTCTTCACTCCCCACTGAGTTCGCTTTCCTGATTAGCTTGTTGAGCCTCCTGGTGTAGAAAATAGTGCTGGTCACCACAGACACATTGAACATCCGCATAATGGTGTTACAGACAAAAACCAGAGTCTTCGTAGGAAGTAGCAGAATCAATTAGAATCAGAACACTGCTTATGTCATGACTGCACAGAGACACAAAAGCAGGAATGATTTAAATATAAAGTTAAAAAGAAATTGAATTAAAACTCTGCAGAAATTCAGTACAGCCTTCTTTCTTGTGGCCTTCTTGTGGAATTCTTTGGCCAGTCCACCGTCTTGTCCATGTGCACACCAAGTTATTGCTTAGTGTGCTTCTCTGTGGGTGTTTGGGATCTCAAAAGATGTGTAACTGAATAACTTACTTTAACAATGGGAGCGGCTAAAGTGATTAGATGAAGACATAAGACTCAGATTTGGGCTAAGAAAATATTTGCCATCTGAATAACAGGATGTCATAATAAAGCAGTTCGCATTCACATTCCATGTTGTTTTCTTGTCTGTTGCAGATCTACACCCTTTAGAATGGTTTTGTGTAAAGAAAACCCACCACTGTCTCTTCACATTCATTTAATGTTTTGTTTTGTCATGACAGTGTTGATGACAATGTTAAATTCAGTTACATTGTGAGGGTATAGTGCAGTCGCATCAGTGCATGTTTTGCACCGCACCTGCACTCTTATATTCATCTCTCCCTCTGTGTTTCCTCTGCTTTTATTGGTCAGTGTGCTGCTCTTTGTGTTTCCTCTCTCTGTGTGATTCAGTATAATGCTAACTGGGCATTTTCTCTCCCTATGCTCATCATTGTGCTGATCTCCTTGTGTATCCTCTCCCTCTATTGGTCAGTGTGCTGCTCTGTCTGTGTTTTCTCTCAATATGTTGGTTAGTGTGCAGCACTTTTCATGTTTCCTCTCCCTCTATTGGTCCGTGGGTTGCCCTGTCTGTGTTTCCTCTGCTTTTATTGGTCAATGTTCTGCTCTCTGTCTGTGTTTCCTCTCTCTCTCTATTGGTCAGTGTGATGCTCTGGCTGTGTTTTCTCTCTCTCTGTTGCTCAGTATGATGCTCAGTCAGGGTTTCTTCTGTTTCTATTAGTCATTGTGCTGCTTTGTCTATTTTTTAGTGTTGTTTAATGATAATTATGTTTTTTGCACCCCTCTGTGATACTCGCTGGGTTTGAAGGATGTCTTCTTCTTTTGGTGAGAGTGCTGCTCTCTGAATGCTTCCTCTCTCAGTCATTCAATATGGTTCTTTCTTTGGAAAGAATAGGCCTGTTCTCTTCTTCCTCTATTGAGTGCTGCTCTCTAAATGCATCCGTTCCTTCATTGTGGTACTGTGTGGGTGGAAATGATTATTCTTTTCCTTCTATCATCATATCTGCCCCCCACCTTAACAATATAACTAAATTTCTCCAAATGCCTTCAGCTGGTCAGTGATTGACAGTCCAAAAAGGTGTGCTTAGCCTGTGTCTCAAAGGCCCACACCCCCTCATGGAGATATTTCAGAACATTCTTATATTTTGTCCTTTATAAGCTGTCTGCCATACTGTTACCTGGCGGCGCAGAGAAGACCCGGGCCAGTGTTAGATTCTATTAACAGGCCTAGAACTTTAACTGGAAAGGAGTGACATGGGAGTTGTGATGATAATATGAAACTTCTGTTTTGTATTAAACATGATGGAGTGGTGTTGCAAGAAAAAGACACAGATTATGCATATAAAATGAGGGATTTGTTTTATAGTTGCTTCTGTACAAACCTGTGTTTTTCTAACCAGCTCACAAATATCAACTAATTTTCTGCAAAAACGATACTTTGTTGAATGTATAGTTTTCACAGACATTACAAATTATTCCGTTTTGTTCTCTTTTTTCTTTATGTGTTCCAGATAACATGCTTTACTGTAAGTGTATTATAGCTATTGATTGCTTCTACACGTGCAACTATACCACACACACAGTTGCCCAGGAATGACAGTCTCTCTCTGACTTCCCAGCATCCCTGGCACTTCCACCGAGTCATGTGGCCAGAATGCCCCATTTTTCCCAGCACAGAGCAGAGTGTACTAGACTGTTCCCAGGAGAGTAACCAGAGATGCCACAAACAAACACATACACACACACACACACACACACACACACACACTCAAACACACAGGGCTGATAAGTGAGAAGACGTCCATTAGTAATTCCTCGAAAGCAGAACACACATCTGACATCTCCTGCATTGATTGATTTGCCAAGCACACTGTAAATGAGCTCTCAAGGATTGTTAGTCTGCTGGATTGAAGGTCTATGATGTAATTGGTCTGTGTTTATGTGTGTGCGGCCTTTGACCCAAAACTTATGAGGGAATCATCAAGTCTCTGAGGCCAGTTAGCACTCACACACACACACACACACATACACCAGGAAACGCTACAGCTTTAACAGGAATCGCAATGCAGCTTGAAGCTTATCGGAATGTAAGGAATATGTTCATTTAGTGGAAATGCAGTCATCAGAAACAATGTTATATTTCCCACTCTCTATATAAAATAGTGTCACAGCGCAAGGATCACTGTAAAGCTATCTTGCTGTGTGGCTAAATCACTGATAGTTGAACGAGGGCTGATTTTCAAGTCAAGTCTGGTAGGTGTTTGTCATTTCTACCCTGTACAGTGCAATGAAACAACATTCCTCCAGGACCATGGTGCGAAACAAAGAAAAAAACAGAAACACCACAAGACTGCACAAGTGCAGGACAGGACTAAAGAGAGAGTGCAAAAAAACACAAGAGCAACAGTACAACATACAGTGCAGTCAACAAGAGCAATAACATCACTATTGTGAGTGAATACAGTATAATAACACTGTATTCTAGAAGCAGAGTTGTTAAGTGTGTAAGAATTGCAAAGAGATTTAAATAGGCCCCTATCTATAGTCCCCAGTGACTAACAACTCATAATCAGGTGTTTTTGGCCATTCTGGTGCTTTAGGCCAGTGATTGACAGTGACGTTGGTCAGTGAGAGGGTAAATGATGATTTTCTGACAAGCGAGGTAGTGAATGGCAAAGTTTTATTGGGTCAATTTATTTTAAAGTGTGTATATTGGAAGACACATGTGAAGGATGCAGTCTCTGAACCATTATGTGGTTTCAGGCAAAATGCCCACTTACCTAATGTAGTCAAGCCAATTTCCATCCTCAAGAAAACAGGCACTGTTCTATAATATTGACTATGCAATGCTGGATTATTTATTTGTGCCTTTAACCAGCATTTAGTTTTTGCCAATGACAGCTTTCAGAATATCAGACATGATATGAACACACATCACTGTAATACTAGCGTTAGCAATACTACTGGCAGCAATGTGTCAGTGTGTCTCCTATTTCATAGAAACCCCAAATGTATATGTACACTTTTACTACATGTCATAAGTGTTTCCTAATTCATCAAATAAAACAATTTTGAAGGAAATGTATTCCTATTGTTCATTGCAGTAATTGTAGTGACTGATGCTACTAAAACATATCCACTAATTTCAGTTGTTTCATGCTTAATTTGATTATCTAAAGTAATTTTTTGTCAAGTTGAAGCCCATGAAACACTGCCTAAGAACGCTGACATCATCCCATAGGAATGAAATCATCACCAGGCGGCTCTTTCATTTGGAAATAGTAACTGATTACCCTTAGGTTCTAATTACTCGATTACGTTTCTGAGCATGCTTTGGAAGTATACTGATGTCACCGATACCACCGCTTGCATTTCACTGAAGCAGCAGCTGGAGTCATGCACATGGCAAGCTTTATGTTCTTCAACTCTATCTCCTATTACGCTGACTCACTTATGGGAAATCTAGCCCACAATGCCAGACACTTCATCGATGGCTGCCTTCGACCCAGAAAATCCCCCTGAATTCTATAAACCAAAGCTGGAAAGCCCACTTACAATGAGTAACTCCACTGTCAGTGAGCCAACAGGGACCCGACATCTGCTTGGAAAGAGTTACTTTCCAATGTTTCCCTTTATTTAGACGATGTCGAAAGAACTTTTTCATTTGCTGGGCGATGACTATTTCTGAAGATTTATGCTCTTTCAAGGAGGAGACAACAAAGCACTCCAAGACAAACTCTCTTTTTACTCATCTTGACCTTTTTTGTCAAGCCAGTGAGGTAAAAGTGACTGCAAAAGAATAAATGCAATTGGCCTACTACAGCTTTAATAATCATTTATCATTTCACTTAGACAGCCATAAACTCAGTAAGATGATGAGAACTGCTCAGGCAGGCCTGGGAATATCCATGTGTCGCGGCAAGTGCGTGAAGCGTCGTCTGCTCTGGAGACATGTTCAATATGAGGAGGAAGAAGGAACATGGATACAACATGTTGTTGTAGCCTCTTTCTGCAGCTCCCCCAGTGGCCATTCTGTGGAGAAATCGAAACTGACATGCACATATTTTAAATATTGGCATCAAATTAAACATGCCGGTGTTGAGCTGCTATTGAGCAATAAAGGGTGAATGGGGTCAGATAAGATTTGAAAGCCACCACAAAGACAGATGATATCATAAAATCATGTACAGCTGTAATAACAAAAAAAACATTTATGCGCCAACATTTAAAAGATCTTCTAATTTGATCATACAAATATTGTTTTATCAATACTGTATATGTATGGTTCACATGAGAGACTTCAAAACAAGTGGAAAATGCATTCTAGTATTTCCCTAGCCCGTATCAAATGCAGATCCAATGTGCACAAATATTTCTGGTGTATGAATACGAAGCTTAATGCAACCCACAGGTCAGTTGAGTTTACCTGTATTAGGGCTACAGTTATTGATTACTTCAACATTGTTAAACATGTTCCAAATTCCATTTTTTTAACATCAACCAATTAAAATCCCAGTTTAAAAAATTACCACAACTGTAGGAGTGCTTTCTGAGCATTGCTCCCTTCCAAGCCAGCTGCACACTCTCAGTCCTAACTGCAGTTTTTAAAGAGCTCAATCTAGACTCAGCTCATCGCATGGGTATGAGAAGCATGCGTTTATTTGTCACGTCGCCCTGTGTTTCCCCAATGAGCACATGACTGCAGGCAGGCATCCATGGTTACTCTTTATTTACACCAAAACAGAACATAAAGTGGCTCGTGGACCAAACTGACTTCAAGTTCAAACAAAAGGCAATGGTAAACGGCAGTAGCTATACTGATGGTAAATGTGATGGTTAACGGTGGACCGACAACTAAGGTCCACATAGCATGAACTTAAATACAAACACCAAACACAATGAACCAATAACAACACACAATCACTTAATCCTGAGTACACCAGCAGCTGGAAACCATCCTCTGGTCTGGTGTACTCAGGATGTCAAAATAAAAGACCCGAAAATAAATAACACCCTAGCGCCTCCCAGTGGCCGCAGGCGAGACATAACATTATTGAGTCCTGCATTTCCTGAATATGTGGAGGAACCTTGTGTGGATTCAAAGTTTGGAAATGGTTTAACACAGCTTGTTTTAAGAGAAAAAAAGACACACCATATAACCATTAATTGCAGTTATAGAGTGGTGAACATGGCACAAATATTCAGGTCAGTACTGAAGGCAGAAATTTTCTCCAGAATATTAAAGTTACCAATCTCTCTATTATCTGAATCGCTTATCCTCATGCAGAGCTTCGAGAGACTATCTAGTGCTATTAGAGCAAAAGCGCGAGAAACACAACAGACAAGAAACCAATCCAGCCCAGCAGGCAAATATTTACACCTAGGGGCAGTATAGCATCTCTTTGAACATGCAAACACCACACAGAAATGATACCCCCCAAACAAGAATTGAACGTGGGACGTTCTTATTGTGACACAATAGCGTTACCCTTTATAATATGTGTATGAAATGAAAGCACACAATGTGAAATTCGTCCTCTGCACATTCTGATAATGGGGTTGGTGCTTTGCTCAAGCGTACTTCAGTGGTGCCATTGGAAGCCCTGAGATTTGAACTCACACTCACAGGAGTAACTCCCTATCCTCCAGAACACCATCCGCCCCAAACTACAGCTTCCACAGAGATTATATTGCACCAGCATTTTATATTGTGTTGGTCATAACTGCTCCAGTATGCAAAGAAAGTTAAAGTGCCAGTGAACTCAGTGTTAAAATGTTAAAAATGCTTGGTTATACTACATTTGAAATCATATTATAATAAAACATGTATGAAAATGTACCATGACCTGAAAATGGTCATAATATTCTGATAACCCCCTCTAATTGCTAGCCCTTAGTCCAACACTGCTTCAGCACCACCGAAGAAGAACTAAGCACAACAACACAGAGAAATGAACAAATCAGTTTTACATGTTGCTATCCACAGAAAACTGGGTCTCTAATTTATCTTTATTGATTATGAAATTACATTATTTAAACACAGTAGATGTGTTTAAATTGAAGAAAACCTGGTAAGGTGACCAGACCAACAGAATTCCTCTGAAATGAAGGAAAAATGATAAAATCATCTTACATTAGAAATTGCATTCTGCTGTAAAATAAGAGACACAAGATCATATGCAGGTCCTGTTCTGACAATCAATTCTGCGTCCATGAGTCACTAAAACATTATCCAGTTTTTATATGGCTTTATCTCACATTACTGCTGGATGTGCATGCAGGGAATTCTAGTGTGGTGGGCTGAAGAGAAGAGCGGGCAGACAGATGAGTGAGCTTGCTCCGTTATGCTTGCTAGTCATGCTCAGATATGCTTTCCAGGCTAGATCACATTCTGTCTTTAGATTTCACTCAGCTCAAACACAGAGAGACCATACTGTAAGTTTGTTAAGGATAGGTAGGACAACCCAGATCATCTTTGTGATAGGTCGACTCCTGACACATTTGTGACCCAAGATGGAGAAGTTTGGCAAAAAATATTGTCCGATTAGTGGACATGTTTACTGGGTGCCCACAAAAGAAAGAACCTACTGAAAGAAAAAGCTTGGCTTTAGTTTTCTTGGGACAATAGCACAATTGTCCCTGAGTTTTTGCATCGAGCAGCAGACTGCTTTCCAAAAGCCTCAGGTGTGGTTCGTGCTTTAGTTGCTGGAAGGTTGGGTGGTGTAGTGGATAACACGGTTGCCCTCCACACAACAGGTTGTGGTTCAGTTCCCCGTCTGGATAAGCCCATCACACTAGACCAGTAAGAGGCCTAGGACAAGACTCCACAATACATTTAGTTACATGTGAGTATGATTACATTGTATGCACCTTATTGTTTTACTCCATGAAAGCATTTACAATTATACTACTTTAATTCAGCTTGTGGAGAGTTTTTTACTTTGTAAACTTGAGAGTCCACATGGTAATAATATTGCATTGTTATCTGTATATAACTATAAACTTCTTTAGTCATAATGTATAAGTTGTTCTATACAAGAGCATCAGTAAAATGCAAATGTTTGATGTGGTCATGTTCTTTCATTATTTGTGCATGGGCAAATAAAAAAAAAGCCATTAAACAGAACATTACGGAACAGGTGCTTTTTCTTTTTTATGTGAAGATTTTATAACAATGACATAACAATGAGAAAAAAATGTAATAATGCGCACACACACACAAACACACCTGCACACAAATATGCACACACACACGCATATAAACAAACACATGCACACAAACACACACATACACACACACACAAACACACATACACACACACACGCACACATGCACACAAACACACACACATCCAAACAAACACACACACATGCACACGTATCTATTGTGTTTAGATGTGAACTGCCTGGGGATTTTCATTCTGCCTGAAAATCTGCACTTGGTGGTCCAGAATTATTAGAATGGGTTTCTGCTGTATGCTGAATGCTGGCAGTGATGTTGATGGTAGAGCAGCATGTGGGAGAAGGGGAGAGAGAGACAAAGACAGAGAGACAGAGAGAGAGAGAGAGAGAGAGAAGGGTGGTGGCGTAGTGGGTAGGATACTTGCCTCCAGACCAAGAGGTCATGGGTTCGAATCCTACCTTCAGCACCACCACTGGGTCTCTGAGCAAGACCCTTAACCCTAAGTTGCTCCAGGGAGAATGCACCCTGTAGTTAGGGAATGGAAGTCGCTTTGGATAAAAGCGTCTGATAAATGCCGTAAATGTAGAAGGGTGTATGGTTAGTCCTTGTGCCAAACAGCAGCTGCCCTGTCTCTCTTTCTCTTTCTCTCTATCTATCCATATATTTGTCTCTATCACCCAACAATCTGCGGGACTTGGTTCAGAGTTTCTCATCAGCTGCTAAAGTGTCACTTTTAAAGGGATAGTTTATACAGAAATCACTTTTTAAACAGTTGCCCCTCCTTACTCCAAATGAATCAATCAGTTTAAGTTTACCTCATTAGCGACACTAGCTTCGTTGCACTGGAGCTATTGTGCCACTGTAGCTTTATCCTATTATATACCATATACTTCATAAATATCTAGTGATTGACTGACAGACAGACAGATAGACATGCAGATAGATACATAGATATATTTATAGATTGATAAATAGGTAGACACATGAATAGATTATGAATTCACAAATCCATTCCTTAAAGATCTAAAGAAAGAATCAGGATGGCTTGTACCACGTGGACCGAGCATAGAACGGACGGTGACTCATCAGAGCGGTCGCTTGGTCATGTGACCAAATCAAATGACAGAAACTAGGCTAGACAAATGCAAGAATAAAACGCAATCTTTTATTCATGTGTAACTGCTCAGGAAGTGGAGTAAACAGTAAATATTATGAGTAGATTAATAATGAAGTATGAATGAAAAATGCATGCCTGTTAAAAAGAAAAAATGTTTCCCCTCACGAAGAGTGTCCCGCGTGGACAAGTACGCAATCCAAATCACAGAGGAAATCATGCAGACCTTGTGCAGACATGTTTTTAGGGAAGGTAATATCTGGGATTCAGCAGGAAACACTCAATTATGGCATGCATGTCAGACAATAGCACATCTGATCCAAAAACAAAACTCCCTTTACATGTCCATGTTTTTAGATTACAGTATGTAATATAGTGTTGGTGCGATGTCTCTGGGTGGCTGCCGTTAAAGACAGCCTTTTAGTTAAGTAGTGTGAGTGTGCCTCAGGGTGGCTGCCATTAGAGGCAGCCTTTAAGTTTATTTAGTTGCTGTTGTGCCCGTTTTAGTTTAGTTTCAGGGTGGCTGCCGGTAGAGGGTTAACTGGTGTCAGGGTGAGTGTGTGATCATCAGGTGCATTTAGTCAGGCTTAATGAGAGCCCAGAGGCACCTGATGATCACACTCAGGTGTTAGAGTTTAGAGTGCACCGGGTTTGGCCAGGACAGGGCTCCGGTAGGGA
>JBBJLR010000139.1:25953086-25964378 GCA_037577145.1 Brachypetersius gabonensis
AGTTTCACATTTTGAATGGAATTACTGAAATAAATCAACTTTGTCATGATATTCTAATTTTATGACCAGCACCTGTATTATGTGCCCTTTAACATTTTGTTACATTCTGCTGTAGAGTGGAAATAAATACCTAAAAGGATGATGCACTTAGAAAAAAAACAGCTTGAATTAACAATGACAAACAAAAAAGCCCTTTCACCGGATCTCTTTAATAAAGGAAGTGCTGCTCTGTTGTTTTAATCCTTTCGGTATGATATTTAATGCTAAAACTTGTTGGAGAATTGACAGTAAATCAGTCAAAGTGTGCTCACAATAGAACAAAAAAAATAGCCAAAAACAGAATTACGAACCAAACATGAAGGACTGATTCATATCCTCACAATAGTACTTGAGGAGTGACACGATTTTAAAAATACAGAAAGAAACAAGGACAGATCTATTAAAATGTTACTTGGATGTGACCTGGTTGTTAAGCGGTGCACAGATTTTCAGCTGATTCCGGGATCATATTGGGCATTCAGGTGACCTTTAGAACTTTAGGACAGTGGGACATATAGATGGGGTTCAAAAGTCCTCTCTGTCTGGACAGTAATGCTGTAGCGCTGCATACCTTTTGCATATCATCGTTGTTTAGACAAAACCTTGTATGTCCATTTTTGGACATTTGTTTTGTTTTTTTGTATGTTTTTACATCATTTCATGTTTTATACTGTGTCACAATTATGACTGGACAAACAAAAATGGTCTGAAAATGACTTTGGAATAAATCTTTATAATATTATTATAAATTTTTATAAAAGTCATTATATGTTAAAGTTTCCTCCTCCTCCTGAAAAATACAAATTTTAGAGATATGGGAATTTGTTCCAACAGCAACCACATGTAGAACATACATACAAAAGCTGCTATTCAACTGATGTTTTATTCAATATTTCAAAATTTCAACGACGTAGAAAGTATTAAGTGATATAATAATATGTAATAATGCACAATGAATATATGCTGTGGATCCATTCATTTTTTTGTCTGGTTACGTTTCTCCAGATTTCAGCTCCCCAATCAATGCTAATTCTGCATGACCTTTATTCTAACATTATTCTCAATATTCTACTGTTCTCCCTTGTTTTAGTTACAATTTGTACCTCATTCATTATTTGTACTTCATTCCGTTCATCAAGCATCTCTCCCTGTTCATTTACAGCCGTTTAGTGTCTTAAGAATGTTTTGAACCCTGTAATCAGGACAAACAGATATCAGTCTATTTATACACTTGTGTTATTATGCTGGTCAAGCTGAGGCTAATTCACTTTATCTAATAAAGTTTATCACTTTACAATAAGACTATCCTCATAAAAAGGTTTAGAATGATTTACAATCAGGTTGTTAAGTAGGTTGTAGACAGCTTATAAAATATTTATAAGCAGTAATAAATAATGTTTGTCTTCAGATGATGCAGGCTTACTATTGGCAGGCTCTGGGTTTTTGAGCGGAAGGAAAGTGGGTGTATGCGATCAGGTGCTGAACTAAAGGCAGACCTGCTGGTCTTAAGCCGAGTGTAATCACGCCGGAATGTTGGGAGTCGGGTAACTGGACGGGTGTTATCGGCTTTAGGGTCATCGCCCCCTGCTAGAGGTCAGCGTCGCCTAGGATTTGACCACTGACCCTCTCTTCCTGTCTCCTTACAGAAATCTTCCCCAGGGACCTCAGAAAGAAGGAGAAGTTTTTAAAGCACTTAACAGGTAAGTGTTGCACACCACTGATGTAGTCTTCTTAGGGACCCCCACCCTAACGTGTGCATACAAACACACTGACTTCCTATTTACTCTATAAAGAAAGGAACAAAAGGCGGTCCAAAAAAAAGTTTAGAAAAAAATCCTACTCTGCCGTAGATAAACCAGCGGCAATATAATGAAGGTTTATGCTCAATCCCAAAATAGTCCTCATTGCCACTTCTTAATATCTTAGGAATTTGGCATAATGGGATCATGAAACCCTCTTAAATTCTATAAAATAATGAAATAAAATGGTTTAAATAAACTCCATTGTAATACAGGATGTTGCTGTATGTAAGCTGCTATAATGTATTTAATTCTGAATAATTACAGCAAGTGTGTTTGTAGTGACAGATTTGATGAAGTTAAATTAAATGCTTGTGGATTTAAACTGTGAAAATGTTTACTCAATTAAAATCATTGTTCAGGATTTTGACAGCCTGTTAATTTAGATTCCTACAGGGTGTGAAAGTCAGGGTGTGAATGTGTACAAAATACAAATATGAATACATAGAAGTCACAGAAAACAACTTTGTACACTGGAGGAATGCTGACAGAACATGCTGTTCTAAATTCTTTCTGTGAAATGCCAAGTGCCAAGTTAGACCATAATTACTAGAGAAAGTGGTGTTCAAGAATATCGAGAATATTTTTTAAAAATGGGAAACTAGTTTTTTTTCTACCATATTTCTGTCCTATAAACAGATATCCATGTTCGGCAGGTTCTTTGTTGTGCAGCCCACTTCTTATGTTTAATTAATCTGCAACACTTTTGCATTTTCGGTGTTTGCACTGCATTTTCTCAGCAACTGGCAGAAGATTTTCCTCTGCATTGGTTCCTGGTCAAAATACAAAAAAAACAGACATCTCTTTCTATTATAGACACATTTATGCCAAATGACACTCTTCAGAAGAGTGTATAAATCTCACACTTGTGTGAGCACCACTAGACTATTGCTGCTCATGCTGAAGAGATGTGAAAGCCTGAGTGAGTGGTTTAAAGGAAGACAGCAGTAAACAGAATGAGAGTGAGATCTACCACCCTGGAGATTTGAATTCTAACCCTAATGCAAAATACCTGTTCTGGCTACTGAAGGCCCTCAGGAGTTCATGAAAAAAGCCCAGACAGAAACGAAACTCTCCAGAGCAGCAGATCACCAGAACTGGACTTGGTCTCTCCTGCCATAGACAGAAAGACTGAAAGAAGATTACAGAAAGAGAGCGAAGAGGGAGATCTTGCTAAGACTCACCTTTGGCATGGAAACCCAAAAGGGAACCGTGTCTCTGATCTCAGAGCCATTGATTAGCTTGGGTGAATAAGCAGAACAACAAATTTAAGACATTCAGCTGGAACAGGGGCCTACTGCACTTCAGTCCATTTCTTACCTGCTCTTCTGCTTCTCCTCAGGGCCTCTATACTTCAGTCCAAAGTGCAAAAAGCACGTCTACAGGCTCTACCACAATACGAGAGACTGCACCATTCCTGCATGTGAGTACTGGATACTGCATAAACACACACATCCGTTGGGATGGGGTGGGTGATGGACGGTATAATACATCTGTCACAACTGATAGGATATCAAAAACAGAACATGAGACACCATGAGTTTACTGCATATATTGTCAGCACTGACCAACTTTAGTTATAGGGGCTTACATTTCTTTAGCACCTTTTCCAAACCCAATGGTACACACTCAAGTTTCCAAGCTGGCATAAGGAAGCATGTACTCAGTGTGTTGTGCCAGAATTCTTGCCCCAGAACACACACACACAAAAAGCTAAATGTTCTTTTCAGCCGATTAGATTTCTGTTGAAGTTTTCCAGGAACATTCGCTAAATAAAAGAAAGAAAATCTACAGAAAGGACATTAACATCACAACTGAAGTCCTACTGACCATGTGAGAGAGATCCGGTTGTGTTTTTCCATTCCTTTCGGCGGACTCAGATACAACATGCTTAGTATGCACTTCTTGACATTTCTGTGTTGAAAGGGTAGTTTTAGACCTTTAATGCAGAAAACAGACATCTGCCCTGAATGTAAGTGTTTTGTTTGATGTCTCTTTGCCTCCAGACTATAAAAGATGTGCGCGGCTTCTCACTCGACTGGCAGGAAGTCCGAGGTGCCTAGAGAGCTAACACCTCCACACCAGGTACATATCACCGATACAGTTTTACCTATCAAGAACCCATTCTGGGAGTAAAACTGAATATAGCTGGGACTGTGTTCTACAGCCAAAGAACCAAATTAGGACAATACAAACTGGAGCTCTCTAATGGATTTAAAATATCCAAAGATAGAAGAGCGCCTGAAAATGACCCAACACAACTCATTAAATGTGTGGTGTGTTCTCAGGAATAGAGAAGCAACTGAAGTAAAATTAGGTCAAAGGTTATTATTTATTATAATTATTTATTATAATATAATAATAAACTTATTTATTATTTTAAGTACTCGTTAACGGCGTTTTTACAATATGACCATAAAACAGACCTGGGGCAGTTTCACAGGATCTGCAGTGACTTTATAGTGTTACACTATTGCGCAAAAGTCTTGATGCTGAAAGAGTATTGTGGCCAGTGAGAATAGTAGTCGTCATGGTATAACACGGTGAAATGTGACTCACAGTGTCTATCTGAGCAGTAAAGTAAAACAGACGATGATATTAAGCTACAGAGGCCGTGCATTATGTACCATGTCTTTTCCGTGGGTTCAAGCAAAAACGTTACACAATCAAGATGAAATAGCGAGATTACAGCTGCTGCAGATGGTAGTTATTCACTCAGTTTCACCTGCGCCTCACATAGTAGGAGTTGTATGCGTGCTTTGATTTAAGTAGGTATAGATGGAACTGTTTTCCAGTGCCATACTGCATCCACAGACTCTTATAGCTCTGCACATTGGGAGTCTCCAGTATCAAATCCCTGTTCTTTGTCCACTTTTTTCATGGTTCTTTGGAGAAGAATTCTCAAATGCGTCCAAGTGCGCGCGCACACACACACACACAATGTACAAACAAGCATATGAAGCCAAGTCCAAGACAACACAAAACTTCACTTCCTCTCTCCAGCAGGTTCAAGCCAAACCAGAGCGACCCGGAGGAGGGGAATAAAAAGTCAAGTGCCTTTTGGATATGAGCAGAGAATCCAAACCAACACTCAGCATTCCATCCAATCAGCAAAACATGTCCAAAACATGGGCCCCGCTGCTCGAGAGGACGGACCGACTGACGGACAAAAGGACGGGATGGAAGAATTCACAGACAGGGGTGGGGGAGAAATGGACAAAATGCAAAATGGACATAGGCCTTCTCGTCCTCTCATCTTCATTAGTCTGAAGGAGAAAGGAAAACGGAGCCACCTCTGTGTGAAGATGCCCAGACACTCAAATATGCATTTAACTTATGTGGGCCTTAAAGTCTCCCACCTTGAAAAAAAAAAACCACACACACAAAGAATCAACATTTCATGAGAAAACAGACTGCCTTGACTATGTCTTTCGGTGTACCAAGATAATGACGTGTCTCAGTCGTTTGCTTGTCCTTGACTTGCCTCGGCAAAGGATGAGGTGTTCCATTCACCGCCAGAAGCCACCCTTAAATTATTTTTCTGCATGACGCTTTCGCCTTTTTTGTGTTTACCAACAAGCGTCTATGAGACGGGCACACGTTTGCTGTCAGACTGTGTGAAACATGTGAGAATGTGTACGACTGTGGATCGGTAAATATAGTCCATCTATTTTGATGTACATGATGTATAGAAAGTGCGAACCAGAGGTCAATATGTAAATACTGTACAAGGAGACATAAACTCCCTATAACGAGCATATGCTGTATGTGTCCGATATATTGACAAAAGTGTTGAGATACATATATTTAAAAGAAAGTATATTTAAATAAATTATATGATTGTTACACGTGGGGAGTGAATATTTTTTGGGAGGGTCATCCACATCACCACATCTTCAGCATTTAATTGGTTTGCATGAATGTTCTCAGCGCAGTTCTGGGGCTCCTCCAGCGTTTTTCTTTTTCCATTCAATTCAATTTATTTATTTTTCCACCTAACCCCTATCTGCCACTCTGTCACCATGGACAATCATTTCAACATGTTTCCAGATACTCATGCAAAAAAACGAACTCTGTGAAAATATGTGCACACCCTCTGGATGGACTGGAAGTGGTCCACTCACTTTTACCCGCCCCCCTCAGCGTAGAAGCATACGCTTGCTTTGCTTTAAGCAGGTATGGACTGAAACGTTCTCGGCCAATCGCCAATCACGCATGTTGTTGAAGCTCTGCACGGAGTGAGTATCCTGTATCAAAACTCCTGTTTTCTATTTAGGTGTCTTAGCATCAAGTGCTGGCAATGCAAAGCGCCATTAAATTATCACAGATGATGAGAACAAGAAAAGACCAGAGGAGAGAAAAAGGAAAGCTAAAGAGCACAAAAGTGAAAGGGAAAAAGCACAGGAGATGAAAGAGGAGAAGGAATTAAGTCCAGTGCCATCCCTCCTTCCTCTTTTCCAGTTCAAATCTGATTTATACCAGTTCCTGCCCATCCTCTTTCAAATTAAAAGCAACAGCTCAGCCGCAATCAGGCCTGCGCCGGAAATGTGAACAATCAGCGTTTGTTATTAATGGGGACAAATCCATAACAGGAATTGAAGCGGTCCTGGAAAGGGAGGAAAGGGAGGGGCCCAGAATGAGAGATTTTAATTTAGTCTGAAGTGCATAACTGTCAGAATGTGTTATTAATCCTAAGGAGTTCCAAGGAGCCATTAAAGGGAGAGACAGCCTGCGGTAGTGTAAAACAAGAGAACTGGAGGCTGGACCTTATTTATGCCCTATTTGTCTTCCATTGCCCTTAACATTATTTGCCTCCCACCAATGTTTTTATTTCTGCACAAGTCAATCAGAGTGGGATGACGAGAAATGTTCCTTTCTAAGAAAACATATCTACTCTCAGATTTCTTTTTCAGTGGTGGTGAATGGAACCAGGAGTAGCAACACAAATACAGCCATGTTCTTTACCATTTACATTTACATTTATGGCATTTATTAGACGCTTTTATCCAAAGCAACTTCCATTCTCTAACTACAGGGGACAGTCTCCCTGGAGCAACTTGGGGTTAAGGGTCTTGCACAGGGCGTTGTGGTGCCGAAGGTAGGATTTGAACCCATGACCTCTTGGTCTGGAGGCAAGTATCCTACCCACTGAGCTACCTCCACCCCTACCAGGCAATAACCATTCAACATACATGGGTCTAAATGGGTAGTAATGGTAAATTTAAATATAAAAAAAAGCTTTCTATGGGACTATTTTTCCAAACGCCTTGCATGTTCCCCTCTGCCACAAATAGATATAAATATACGTTTTAGACCATAGCCTTCTCAAAACTATAATAAAAACAATACATTTTAGACCAAAATATTCTCAAAACAGTCTTAAAATAATGCCTCAGTCATCAGACAAGGCATCTGTAAATATTAAGCAGAAGAGAGCGTCTGGTTCTCATCATCTGGAAAACTTTTGACTTCTGCAGAACAGTGCATTTCACACAAAGCCACTCAGAGCGTTTTGTCTTAATGATTAAATACTGCACAAAATTTCCAAAATCAAGCTTGACAGAGGGAAAGTTGAGAATTTCAGTAGAAGATTATGAGAATACAAGTATATATCCAAGGAATGAAATAATATATTCACTTTACAATGAATATGCAAAAGTATACAGTTTTTTCTCATTTATTAACATTTTTATTTACTTTAATTATTTTGTTCCCTTCAGTTCAGAAGAGGGAGAGGTCAGCACGTCAACAGCAGTTTCTTAGAATAAGCACTCAGATGACATGGAATATATATCTTACACAAAAGACTTGTGCGTGTGTGCGCTGGTTAAGCTCATTGATGACGTGTTGCTCATACTGTAATACTCTGACTCCACCTAAGAGACGAAAGCTGTCGCGTAGGCTCCTGCTTAAGTGCGTTAGCAGTTCCTCTCCAGGAAGACTTTGCAGCATCTTACACACTGTTCATAAACTGTCTCGAAGTCCTCATCACTCCCCTGTAAGAGACAAAAAGAAGCGAAATTCACTTGAGAATGCCTCTGCTTATAGGCATGAAGTGTGCTCTTCACACAGCGCCTCAACACTCGGCTTTAAAACAAAGCGCTACATCATAAATACAATTGCTCCATGCAAATAAATTATGCTATCCCTGCAAAGCCATAGCTGGAAATGTGAACTTCCAAATCAGAAACACATGGGCAGTACTGAGCTATAGCAGAGCTTTCCTCTGGACAGGCCCATGGCAGACAGCTGTTACAGGAAAGTGTGGTTGCTGTCAGTCACATAAACTGGACACTGCATTTAGGCAGTTAAGAGTGGGCAATGGAAATGAATAATCACTGTAATTACTCTCTTTTTTGAAATTTGTATGCTGTGAAGTGGGAAGGCTCACTGCTACAGCCAACTGGCATTTCGTTCCTCTGACAGAAAAGACAGAAAAGACTGGACAGGCCAGAAACTTCAAATAAGTGATTTCAGTGTTGCTTTTTATTAATCTTAAGGCCGTCATGTTCTCTATAAAGAAACTAAATAAAAATAAAATAAAGGAACAATACACCTGAAGATGAACTAGCAGTAATTACAGGGCAATTTGCAGCTCACATTTGATAGACGTCCCAAATTATATGTACATGTAAATAATGCGAGGCACTTAATGTCATGGAAGAATTACATGATTGATTGAGATAAATAAGTTGCCTTTTATTTTTGATGAAGCACTTTACTGGATTCTCATTATTTAATTCGGTAAAGATAAAAGTTCTTCTTCTACTGCTTCTTCTACTTTCGTCTGCGTCACAGCAGAGTAACCGTCTCCATTTCCTTCTGATGAACAGGTACTGTTAAATGTTGATATATGTAAACATTTTTCATTTTTATATTATTTTGCCAACTGGAAGTGTGCTAGCAGGTTTTATGTGTTCACTAAGCCCTCACAGTGTGAGCGGGCAATGATAAGATGACCACTGGCCAATTTGGCAGGAAAGAAATCAGAATAAAAAGCAGAAATGAAAATACATGATCAGTATCACATGAAAGAAATATGTTTATTTGTAGAGGGACGATATATGTAGTTAAATGCAGATATAACAGCAATCCATCATCAGCCAAACACTCTGCTTTTCCAGAGTACAAGAAACATCATCCAATATCAGACTGAAACACCCGCTGACACCGTTATGATCCCAATATTATCGTGCATCACTAATAATTGATAGTGACACTGACAGAGGCTTTAATTATATTGACTTTCAAGCACCACGCAAGTGGCCACTGTTCTCCTTCACTTTTAAATCAGCAAGAATCAAGTGTTGTCACCCGAGATGTCAACTTTAACTATTTTCAAAACAGTTTAACAGTGTTATCAATCACTGACGCCAAATTGGTCAAAACGCTGGACGCAGACAGAACAAGAAACACTGTGGTCGCCAAAAGGTTTAGCTTAAATGACTACAATGGCAGGCAGCGCTGTTTCCTGAAGCTCACACACAGCTCCTCCAAACCAAATGCAAAATGTTATTAAAGTTCAAGGTCTTTGTGCTGATTAATTAAAAATGGTATTATAGGGTGGATGATTTGGATCCTGGTCTAAACATCTCAGGAGAAAAACTCTCTCTGTCTGTCTCTCTCTCTCAGATGTGAGCAGAGCTATGATCACAAATTCCAACTTCTCATACAAATAGAAGATCTTAGAACACCTTAATCTTATATTCAGTATTACCTAAACATTTCACAAACTTTTTGAACCCCTGCCTTCTGAAAAAGGGCACTAATTGTAGGCTTTAAAACATGCTGTAGCTCCACTGTGTAACAACTGCAGGTCTTTCAGCTGGGTTTGTCGCTAAAAAAATATTTATTAAATGAAGTAATTGCCTCCACTGTTTTGTCAGATGTTATATATAACTAACAGTGTTATGTAATTGAGTTACTTATACAATTTATACATAATTAACATCACCTAAAAACATTTAGTCTCGAACAATATTAGAACTAACCCACACAAATATTGCATACATTTGTTGTAAATATAGAAAAAATATAAAGTCACAAAATTTGTCTCATATTTGACTCTTCCCTTACTGTCCCAAGCACCCTGTTCGCAGATGGGACACCCTCAAGCTGAAGCCAAACATGAGATCACAGTTACACCACTCCTAATAAAAACACTCACATATCAAGTGTGCATGAGCATTAAGTATCCTCCTGAGCCATTACACCCTTTCAGCAGCTCTTTCATCAGCTGTGCTAATCAGATGTGTCTTAGCCACTCTGCCGTATCTTGGCAATAATTTACCTTTCCTCTCAAAAATCCACTTAGACTAAGTTCCTTCAGGGCATGTAGGAGATCCTTTGTTGGAGTGCTGAGCAAGGTCATTCTGCTCCCTACATAGTCTCTATCAGGAGAATATCCCCACGGCTGAACATCCCTGTGTGCATCACTAGACGTAATGTGCGCTGATATTTGTTGTGCTGATTTTGTGCACTTTACTGTGTTTGTGCAACGTGGAAGTGGCCTGTTTTGAAAGCTCCTCAGTTAAACTATGCATTTTACCATCAGTAACATTGATATTACACTGATATATTGTATTATTACAGGAAGTTGGATTTGTATGATGAAAAAAATGGAATCAAGCTAGATTTTCATCTTCATATGTCATTTAAAAAGTGGCATCATTGTATTTAAATGCTATTTGTTGTGGCTGTTATGAGTGAGATTTTTTGACATTGGAAAACCTGCAGTTGTCGAGAAATGTGAACTCTACCAAAACATTTATACAGTTATATTTTGCATGGAAATATAGCTGAATTTAAATTATTTATGTTTTTAACAGAGTCAACACCCGCAAAGCTGCCGGCCCAGATGGAATTTCGGGTCGTGTTTTGAAGGTGTGCAGTGAGCAGCTGTCTGCTGTCTTTACAGACATTTTTAACACCTCCCTGAAAAGCTCAACTGTCCCTGTCTGCTTCAAAAACACCACCATTGTTCCTGTCCTCAAGAAGAACAAAGCCAGCTGCCTTAACAACTTTCGGCCAGTTGCACTAACCTCCATCATTATGAAGTGCTTTGAAAGGCTGGTAATGGGACACATCATGAAGTCAATACCGACCAATCTGGACCTCCTTCAATTTGCATACCGGCACAACAGATCCACTGAAGATGCCATCTCTCACACCATTCACACCACCTTAGCTCATCTGGACAATAAGAACTGCTATGCCAGACTGTTTGTGGATTTCAGCTCTGCATTCAACACAGTCATCCCCTCCAAGCTGATCAAGTAGCTGCTGCGGCTGGGACTCAGTTCCACTCTGTGCAACTGGGTTCTGGACACTGGTACGCCACAAGGAAGCGTTCTGAGCCCAATGCTGTACTCCCTGTTCACACGACTGTGTGTCCAGACACAGCTCCAACACCATCATCAAGTTTGCTGATGATACCACCATTGTGGGCCTGATC
>JBBJLR010000139.1:25974376-25984542 GCA_037577145.1 Brachypetersius gabonensis
CCCCCCCCCCCCCCCCCCCCCCCCCCCCCCCCCCCCCCCCCCCCCCCCCCCCCCCCCCCCCCCCCCCCCCTCCAAAAAGCTTCAAAAAAAAAAAAAAACACGCGTGTGACTGGATCCGCGAGTCCCGATCCGCATAAAACTGGGGGGTTACTGTATTAGCAAAGTGGGTTTCATTGTTCAATATAAAGTGAGAAATGTAAAAACAGCAATTACATTTTATAAATACAAATATTTTCTCCTGACGCCTACTTGGCAGAGGGTTATTTATAAATAATATTTATATATTTTCTTTTGTTCTGGTGTCTGTGTCCCTGTGCAGTTGTAACGTAAGCAATTTTCCCAAAGTTCAATAAAGTTTTCTAATTGTGATTCTGAAATAATATTGCCTTGCATGAGGTTTCATGATTCATTCTTTTAAAAATGTAGTCTGCATGACCACACAGCCCAGTTAAACATGCAGCCTGCTTCAGCCCGAATTTGTGGCTGCCTGAGCGATTTCACTGCTGGCAATGTGCACTGGATTTCCCGTTATCTTTTCAACAATTGACCAAAAAACCTTTAGTCTGGGACAGCCCTGATACACACAAATGCAGACACACAGGTGGGGTTGCAGTACCTGTTGTGCCCTGTGATCTGAGTCAATGCCATGTCTCCTGAGGCAGGCCAGACCACGGGCGTCCGGGAAGCTGCCTATATTCCAGTCCGAGGTAGCACCAGAATCTATAGCCCACTGTAACACACACACAGAACACACAGCTAGAGCTGAGTGTAAGCACTAAGCAGGCCCCCCCGTACCTGGCGAGCCACATGCCTCATGGGCACGCCATGCTTCTTCATGCAGGCCTGGCCGCGGTAGTCAGGTGGGTTGCCAATCTCATAGGTTGAAGTGGCTGCGCTGTCTATCCTCCACTAAACACACAGGAAAAAAATGATAACAGCAGAGACGTCACAACACATTACAGTTGTGTTAGAACAGAGGTCAGCGGGCTCTGACACAGTTAGCATCCACAGGGCGGCCTGAAATTCTTTACTGCACTGCGTAGGATTTTCAGTCTGATGCACTTTAATGCTGAAAAATAACTTGAAAACATTCACTTCATTAACACTGATCTTCAGAAAGTGTGATAAGATTCCTTCAGCATCCAGTGACCTGTTTCTGCAAACGTTTAGACAGTTTCTGTATAGATTATTATACATGATGTGAACATGAACCTTTGGCACTAAGAACAATATATTGTAAACTGTAAACTGTTATTATTGTATCATTAAATAAATATATGTGTGAGTCAAGGTAACGATCAAGAAAAGTGGCCAAATTAGAAACTTGATTAAAAAATTCAAACAAAAAAACTTTAAATTATCAAAAACAATTGCTACTTATGACAACAGTTTCTGAAAAACAAAGTGGGTCAGTTGATGCTTTTCAATGCAATGGGATAACGCTCAAAAGTCTCTATTGCTTCTCCTGTAATGTCTCTTAAATGTTTCAAGAGCCACTTTATTGGGCCCAACTATCTTCTATAAACCCTTATTGTCCATTTTATCAGCTCCACTCATCATGTAGGTGCACTTGTACTTTACAGATACGGACTGCAGCTCACCTGTTTCTCTGCATCATTGTTAGGCCACCTTTGAATCGTCAATGGTTAATAAAATGAAATCACAAGGTAGTATTTATAAAGTGGCTCTTCAGTGTGTGCATTTTATTTGATGTTGTTCATGCTGTCAGACTGTTCATACTGTAAAATACATTTTAAATGAGTAGGACTTCACATAAACAGATCTAAGCTCACTTAGATACGCTCACAATTTTAATCTCCACTGATCTTTTATATGCAGCGCTGTACCTTGTCCACCACTCCACTATCTGTTGCCATCTTCCTGAAGACAGCCTCAGCAATGGGGGACCTGCAGATGTTCCCTGTGGGCCAGATAAATAAGATCATCTTTAGTGTGTGCAGCTCCCTGAAACAGGACACTTCAATCCTGTCATGCAGGGTTAGAAAATACAGATTCAAGATGCTGGGACTGGCTGTGAATCAGTGTCAAAACATCTTATAAGATTAGAGTCCAGGCACCCTGTCCTACAGCTCCTAGGAATGACGTTTACCCACACTTTCTCACAATCACAGGTCTGATTGGACAAATCACCAGAAAGGATTATTCTAACTTAATTTCTGTTGTGCAGTAAAAACTGTTTGATGTATTTCCACATTCCTTTTTCTTGTGTAATGTTAAAATGTTGATACCTCCCTTGTTTTTACAAACATTCAGTAAGAAACCGAAAGTCCAAAAAGACAAAGGAAAACATTCCATTCTGCCCCACCTTTTCCTTTAATAACCATACCAGCCAATACCAAGCAAACAAAAAAACATCAAAAATAAACATTAGAAAATAGAAGGAGAAACATTTCTAAATGGGCCAGAAGTGTCTGAGTTGGTGAAACTGTAGAACTGTATATTTTCACTCTTAACTTACATTCTGAAGACTGGAAAAAAAAAAAACCCAGTGACAACCAATATGTAGGCTGCTGTGTGTCCCGGTCAAAACTCATGTCCTCCAGTGAAAATAACCCATTTCTTTTTGATGGGATCATGGCTGGGACTACAACTCCCTTCAACTACTGGGAGCTCTAAAAATATGTCCTGTTCAGTATTCAACACACGTGCGCGGCTAAAGGTCTTCTTCAGCAGAAAAACAAATGTTTGTGACTAAAGTGTGGACAACAGGTGTCTCACTGTTAGTTTATAAACTGAGGACAAGCTGTAAGCTTCATGCAGTCTTGCTTCTTCATAAGCCTCTTCTACAAGGACAGAGTGTGGACAGTGTCTCAGAGCAGGACAGACTTAGAAATCTTAGAAAAAGACAGACAGCAACTCAGAGCAGTGCCTCTAACAGACAGACAGTGTCTATATCTTGGAAAGACAGTGCCTTATAGTGGGGTATTGTCTTAGAGCAGGACAGCGTCTTAGGGCATGACAGTCTCTCCAAATGGGACAGACAGTGTAACTGGGACAGATTTCTGTAACTGGTAAGAAAATGTCTCTAACTGGACAGACAATGTCTCAGAGTAGGAAAGTGTCTCTAAATGGTAGCGACAGTATCTCAGTACAGTGTCTCTAACTGGGAGAGACCGTGCCTTAGAGCAGGACAAGGTCTAACTTGAAAATAAAGTGTCTCTAGCTGCGACAGAGAGTGTTTCTAACTGCTACAGAAAGTATCTCAGAGCAAGACAGTCTCTAACTGGGACAGGCAATGTCTCGGAGCAGGACGGTGTCTTTAACTGGGACAGCCTCAGGTGAATGGGCACGTCTGCTAAAAAGCGCGGATCTCGGTTGTGTTTCAGTTTTTGTTCAAGCCGTCACCGTCTGCCTCGTTTTAACAGGTCTAGGCAGTCTGGGGGTTTCAAACCTGTCTGAGGGGTAACAGACCTCTCTGAGGGGGTTTTAAGGACTTTTTCTTACCCAAGCACACAAACAGCACGGACTTCCCGCTGCCGGCCGCCATGGTTGTTCGGAGGGTCCACGAGGAAGCTGCGGGCTGCCTCTCGCCCTGCCTGAACAAACCTGAACAAACCTGAACAAAGCCGGTTAAACCTCAAACCAGCCCGATTAGAGACACCAGACTCTCTACACAGGCTTTAGTACATAAAAAGAACTAGAAAACCATGAAATATCTAGTTAGCCAAACTATTATGCAAACTTTTCATAAGGCGTTTGGAGAGCTTCCTAAGACGTCATTTTTACAGGGTGATGATCTGGTTTTCTTTTTTAAAATAAATATTTCGATATATTATAATTTAGAACACAAAATTGTGTGTGATTTCTATAGTAAGCCCTAAGCTATTATATAGTACCAAAAATATCTTAAAACCCTCCTTTTCTGTTTGGAGTCAGTTTGATCGCTTTCAGTATTTAGTGTATCTAATTAAATAATTTGAATCCTTTGTTTTGCGTAATATTAAATTACATTCCCTAGTCATGTTAACTAAAAATTAACATGATGACCTGTTTTCAGTGTCCTCTACACATTTTTTTACACATAAGTGTTCTTGAATCTAGATTGTGTTACCTGTTCCCATTGGCTCATTCATCATTACTTTCTCGGTATCTAGTATTTTCAAACTACGTTGAAATATGGAAAACAGATTTAAAAAGCATGAAGGTTTTTGGCTGCTGTGACAAAATAACTCCAAATATTACTTTTGTCTTTCGTATTAAATGAATAAATAGATAGATAAATATATAGATATAGAGATAAATGGTCACTGTCATTGGAATGCTTTGAGTTGGAGCTGCATAGTAAAATGCACATCAATATAAAATTCAATTACAGGCAAGCTACGCACCAAAAACAGCTGCAAAACCCAAAACGCAGACCAGTGAATGTGCCATTCATACTGAAAAAACATGCCTTTTAGTTCTATTGATAGACAGCCAGACAGTGCTGGATGTGTCTCCATGTTTGCTACAATCCCCTTTTTCTTTTCCAGTTTGTGACTTTAAAATATTGTTTTAATGTAGCGAAACAACTTCTCTCCCTAGCCAGCCTTTTCTTTCAAGGCAATAAATGGGATTAATTTAAATCAAAAAGAGGAAAGTGGGCTTAACATTGGGCTTAACAAGTTTAACATTCTGGTACTTAACTGTCTTAACATATAAGGACATATAATTATATACATTTTTCTATACTGAAGTTTGTGGACAGTGGATCATAACACATTACATTACATTACATTACCCTTCACCATTACCTAACTAGGGGGCCCCGGACCATTATCCCCCCTCCACCAAACTTGGCACACTCACTAAACCTGGTAATTACATGAGTTAGACAAAAATGCACATATAAAGGTTTTGTCCTAACAGTGGTGACAGTCTTGACCAAAGCATCCTTGAAGATCCACTTAAAAGACATGAGTCATTTAAAGTAAAGTGTGTATGAACACACCACAGCACATGTGTAATTCTTCCTCTGTATTTAACCCATTCAACAAGTAAAGCAGTGGGCAGACAGCAATGCAGAAGTGTGTGGGGTACAGCAGTGTGTGGGGTGGTACCTTACTCAAGGGTACCTCAGTTGCGCCGCTAGCAGTGCTGGAATTCAAACCACAACCTTCCAACCGCAGTCCAACTCCATAGCTGCCAGGCCACCAGAATTACTCTTAGGATTTGTATGCATATTCAACAAGTTATTACAGCCAAATTGCTCAATGTGAAATTACCATCAAATTGCTCAGCCTTGTGTGCATGTTTTATCTCAAATCTCTATTTGAATATCTATCATTTTTACTTTTCTTAAAATCACATTCAATTTCATTATAACAAATGTATTCAAATTGCTGATTAAACAAAAAATACTTTGTTTAATACTTTGTATTTTTTGAGGCGAAGATAAAATCTCAACAGAAAGAGGATCTGAAATATTGCTATTTATCTGTCTTCTCCATCTCAAGTGAACTTAGGCCCTACTCTGTAGACTCCAGATCAGATTTTCCGATCTTCGTTCCCAAAGCCTTCAGGAGTTTGTGCCAGAGTTGGATAGCCTTTAACTGTGCTAAAGGACTGAGAACCACTGTTCCAAATGATATCATCACAATGTAAAGGGCTGTTCAGTCCACAGTGGAATAATATTCTTGACCTATACATTCAAATGCAAAAGGCAGGCCACCCTGGATTTATTATTGATTGCATGTTGAACATTCATACCAGCAGATGCAGAGACTCGTCTCATCCACTAACTGTTTTCACTTGCGGAAATCAGGCAGATGCTTCAGGAATATTACTGCCAGAGCAGAGAGACTCAGGAGAAGCTTCTATTCTCAGAACATAAAACATAAAACCAGGAAACCAGGAAATCCTTATAACACAAACAGAACTATGTTCCACTCTGTTCTTTACCTACCTCTCTACCTCACTGCATCTCACCTGCCTTACTACTTCTCTAATCACTGTATCTCACCTGCCGCTCTACCTCACCTGCCTTTCTACCTCACTGTACCTCACCTTCCAGCCAGATCTCCCCTTTACCTTCCATCTGTCTTTTAAGTCTACATGACAACCAACAAACTAGCACACTGCACATTACAGTACATGCTTAATTCTATTACATTTGAACATTTCTGTCTATACAAATAAATAATCTTGAATTTCTGCCTTCCAAGCAGGAGTGTGAGGTTGACACACCTTATACCTTATATCTTACTTTATACTTTATATTGTACAACTTAACAAGTGACTAGTCATTATCGCTGCACCGTCTTGTCTTTCATGTCTTTAATGTCTTTATGTGTCTATGTTCTATCTGTGAAGGGGGTGTTCAAGTACGAATTTCATTTTGCTCTGTACACTGTACTTTGTACACATGACAATAAACTTCAACTTCAACTTCAACACACCACACTACACCAATAGGAGTCCTTGGGCAAGACTCCTAATACGAATTTGTTGACACCTATAATATGCAAAAAACTGCAAATATGGTAAAAGTGTCCTTCAATTGCTGTATATTTAAAATGCTCTCAAATGCTTATCCTTAACCAGGGTCACAGGGGTTCTGGGAGGAGAAAATGCAGAGAAACACCTCCATCACAGGACAAACACAATCACACCAAGGGGCATTTTAGCATCTCCATCTACCACATGGAGTGCTATAAAAAATCTTTCACTGCTATAACCTTTGCACAGGCCACAATTTATGATTTCTCCCCAAAAAATATTAAATTGTGTATAAGCCAAAAGAAACTGACTGACTGACTGACTGTGTTCAGAAGGGCAGTCTTACAAAATGTTTTGTCCGAACAAGTATTACAAAATGATTTGGTCTGTTAAAGTACATAGATGCCTTTGACTTGTTTTCAAGTGTCAATAATACTCACCTTTCTTGGGATTGCTTATTCTCAGCTGCTTATATTGAAAGCTATTGGTCTTAAATCTATGTTAAGCCCTATCTGGAGTCCTGCAGTTCACTGTACTCATGGCTTGGCCTCTGTTTGCCAGGACTTATTAGAATTAAGTGTTTTGCCGCTTGGTTGCCTGATCCACTTAACTTTGCTTTCTCAATTGTTATAAAAGCTAGATTATACTGTCCCCATATACTGTACTGTATGCACATGGTGCAATTTCACTTGCTGCACACACACACACAAACATACACACACACGCAATACCATGCAACACATACATCTCAGATCAGATCAGGCGAGAGGGAAAATGATTGCATGTGTGAGGTGCAAAGACTGCAGTGAGGAAATGTGGTAACACTCAGTTCATAGTGTGTTCAGTTCCACAACTTTATAACAGTCGCTATTACAGATACATGGAAAAGCCAGTTCATGGAGTTCAGTCTATAATCCAGACACTTTTACCATATCAGTATATCAGTACAGACACATAAGAAATCAGCTCTGTTTATCATTTTGTTCAAAACCAAGAGTATTCTTATGTCTAGCATAATAAATAAATGGTTGATGTCATGATTTGATTTGACGCTGCATAGTAAAATGTATATTAACAACAGATTTCAAAACAGACAAGCTGTGCAAGAAGCAGCTACAAAATCCAAAAAGGAGACAAACAAGTATGGCTTTCATGTAGAAAAAAATTGCCTTTCAGTTTTATTGTTAGATGGCCAGACAGTCCTGGACGTGTCTCCATGTTTGCTACATTCTCCCTTTCCCTTCCAGTTTGGCACTTTGTGACTGTAAAATGGGATTTTCATTTGGTGTAACAGCTTCTCTCCCTGGCCTGTCTTTTATTACAAGGTAATACATGTGATTAATTTACAAAACAGAAGCCGGGTTACATGTGAAGCTTAACCCAGACGTTACTTAATGACATTTTCTTAGCAGATGTGTATACTGTATTCTTTCTTTACACTACAATCTGTGGTTACATGACCATTACACCTTACACCACCACACCAGTCTAAACTTACAGTTCCTCTATATTCCAGTTTTCAAACTGGAGGTGGAAGAGTCTCAAAACATTTTCAACATAATGGAAGGGTATAATTAACTAAAATGTCAGTGTATTCTGCTTATTCTTCTTAACATTAACATTATCCTTCACTGAAACAGAGGAGCCCCAGACCATTATCCCTCCTCCACCAAACTTGGCACTTTGCATTCTTGTAAATAGTGTTTTCCTGAAATCCGCCAAACTCAGATTTCTCCATTAAACTGTTACATAAGGAAGTGTGATCCATAACTCCAGAGAACATGTTTCCTCTGCTCCACTAGTGGCCTGCATTAAACCCTTGAGTCAACCCTTTGGCATCGCCCTGAAAAACCCCATTCTTGTGCTGATGTTGCCTTTAGAGTGTTTTTTTTGTGATTTTTCCTGTCTACACAATCTACTGGTTATCTGGCTGAGCTGTTGTTGTTCTGTGATACTGTTAGCAACTGCAGTGAACTGGGCAGAAATTTCATGAACTGAATTGTGGTAAAGTTGGCCTCCTATGACTGTGGCACATTTAAACTTACTTTTTGCTTATGGAGACTACATGGACATGTGCTTGATTTTATGAACCTGTTAGCAGTGGGTGGAGGTTAAACACCTCAACACAATAATTAGAAGGTGTGTCCATATGTATCTGTGTGTGTATCCTGTGCTTGAGATTTCAAAGGGCCCATACCTTCCTTACATTTTTCTCGAATTACTGTTCTTGGTTTGAAATCGGTTTTGGACCTAAAACACAGTTTTTACATGAACGTTTTAGAATCGGTTTTAATGCCTTGTAATTTAGAAGGTTTTCAATTATTTGTAAACGGTACGTCTAACATCCATGCAAGAGTTTTGGTAAAACCACTGCAAACTTAACAGGCAGAGATATATAAATTAATTCGATTGTTGTGACTCCACAAATACAATGAATTCAAAAAGGTATTTTTTGCAGCTCTGTTTCTATATGTAGATGGTATGGAGTGTTTACATATTACAGTAAAGCCTTCTTTTCATTGAATAAAAGGAATATTTCAGTGAGAAAAGAGGTTTTTCGACAGACTCTAATTTGAGTATGAGATTCAGATCTCACTTACAGGCACTGTAAACGTGTTGACATTCAGTCCACTCATTATAAAGGGCCTTTGGTCTCTCAATGGGAGCTGATCACGTTTCACATTTCCAGTTGGGTGGTGGAGTTACTGTGATGCACTGTTTTCAATTTTCCCTTTGCTCGTTGTGCTTTTTATGAGAGACATGTCATGCTGAGGAGGTGTGTGATGGATTTGATTCAATAGAAACTCCTTTTGTTGGGTCGTTACACCCTGCCTCGTCAGATTACTCACACACCATGGCACCAAGAGCAGAACTCATCATTACTGCTGCCTTCCCACAGCAGTCGACTCTCAGGATGCCAAAGGCTTTGGGGCTGGTTCTCAGTGTCATTTTGCAACACCCCTTTGAGAACAAAAACATGTTTTTATATCAGACATGCAATAGCACTGAGAAAGACTAAAGCGTTTTTATATCATATGCTTTAAAAAAAGGATGCTTTGGGTCTTGGCCTGGATGTACAATTCTAGGCAGAAATCATTAGTTTGGAGGTTCTTTAATCTTAAGACTCGCAGACTTCATTTACATAAGCAGTTCTTCAAAAATCTATGGCACTGCTCCAGAGAACCTTTCTGTAAACCCACTCGTGTTGAACAAGCAAAATAAGCACAACAAGGAAATATGCTAGAGAACTGATGGAGGAGGTAAATGTGTTTAATACCACAAACAATACAGTTATATCAAATATCATAAGTAATAGAATTCTTATTCTCCACATTGCATTGTCACATGATCATGTATATTGTCTTCTTTTTGCATTATGATATCATAAAAATCTATGGCACTGCTTCAAAAAACCTTTCTGCAAACCCACTCATGTTGAACAAGCAAATTAAGCACAACAAGGAAAACACTCTTCCGTCACTCTGGAAGACATCCTGCCTGGTTCCTGTCCCCAAAAAAATCAACCCGTCGAACCCCAGAGACTACAGGCCAGTGGCTCTGACCTCACACATTATGAAGGTGCTGGAGAGACTCATCTTGAAACACCTGCGTCTGCTGGTGGAGCCTCGGCTGGACCCCCTACAGTTCGCTTATCGACCCCGTATCGGCGTGGAGGACGCCATCATCTACCTGCTGGACCAGGCTTATTCTCATTTGGACATTGTTGG
>JBBJLR010000139.1:25989942-26033228 GCA_037577145.1 Brachypetersius gabonensis
CACTCTGTGGTAGAGAGTGTTGTGTTTTTTGCAGCTGTGTGCTGGGGCAGTGGGGTGAAGACAGCTGATGCCAACAGACTGAACAAGCTGATCAAACAGGCTGGTTCTGTCCTGGGTGTCAGGCTGGAGAACCTGGCAGAGGTGTCTGAGAGGAGAATGCTAAAAAAGCTTCTCGGTATCATGGACAACCCCTCTCATCCCATGCACGCCTCTGTGATGGGCCATCGGAGCACACGCAGCAAAAGACTCTAAATGCAGAAGCAACCTTCACAGGAAATCCTTCCTACCAATAAGACAGTACAACTCTTCCTTGCTCTGTAGGTGATTTCTCAGGATTGATACTAATGTTACTTTCTCACTCAAATCGTGCAATATTACTCTGTATGTTATTGAATGTTTGTTTTATCCCACCATCACATCCGGCCACTCGATTTTATTCATTGAAAATGAATTGATTCATCACTTTCACTTTTTCAGAATCACCTACACTAATAGTTATGTTATTTATTTAATTTAATTTGATCTTATCTGATATTGTTATATTGTTACTTTGTTAGAGCTATTTTATATTATATTTGCACTATTGCATTGAGCATGTTGATGACAAAAGAATTTCCAGGATAAATAAAGGATTAATTTCTCGGGATAAATAAAGTTCTTTCTTATCTTATCTTATCTTATAATATTTAGATGCATTGTTCCACTCAATGAACTCAAGCGTACTTATAATGAACTTAATGAACTCAAGCCTAACTTATATATTAAAGATAAAGTGATTAGTAGTAAAACTGTATGAAAGATGCTAATCTTTAGCAGATGAATTGATTTGCTTTCAAAATGGTTTTGTAGTTCCTTCTGATAATCTCAACAAGGGTGATAAGTTTGCTCATAGTTCATATTGGAAGCTCATAGGCATAAACTTAATAGCAGCTGTATTGTACACGAGTATCCACCAAGGCTACATTCACATTGTAAGCCTAAATGCCCATTTCTGACTTCTTTTTTATTTTAGATTTTTGCCTTGATGATTCATATTGTTGTTTATAAGTGACTCATATCTCTTTCTGGTGTTGACCTGTGCTCTAACATGATGCGTATCAGTAATGTTGTGTGGACAATGCACGTGTCCCATGATGGCAAAAACGAATTAGCAGCACAGACAATCATCAGCTCTGAGAAGGTGAAAAAGGCCTCATGCTTTAATGCTCCTACAGTGTTTACTGGCAGGGTCAGCTGCTACTGCACATGATGTGACCCTCATGAATGTGAGCATTCTCACATGCCCATGAATCAGATGTGGATCCCATGTAGGACCACATAAGAAGGTGGCTCAAATCTGGTTTAAATAAATCTGGGTTAGGGGTCCACAAAGCTTTGAAAAGATACGATCTGTGTCATATTAAGGCAATAAATTCTGTGTTCTAAGTCATTTGAACACAGTTTGACTACATATATATACACCCCACGAAAACCTGACCCCACAAAAAACTATATATATATATATTGTGTGTGTGTGTGTGTGTGTGTGGGGGGGGGGGGGTGTCATTTATAGGTCATAATTTTGGTTGTATGCAAACTCAAAATCACATTGAAGTCAACAATGCAGATAAACTCATGTTAGGCTGTATAAAGGCTGGATCACTGGTCGTGTTGTGCAATGTATGAAACACTTGAAACAATTTTGTTAAGACTTATATTTGATAGTAATCATGATCAAATGCTAGAGGGTGGGAATCTTCATGGTTATTGGATGCAGCACATGTGTGGTCAATTTGTGTGTACGCATGCCTGTGTGGATGCATTTCGCTGTCGCTTGTCTGACATGATAATGAGGGCGATATATTAACTTTCCCTGGCCTTGTGCCCAGTATAAACCATACAGACTGTGTGTTTGAATATGTACGCAGAGCTGTGCTCACATCTGGTTTATAACATGAAAACAGAGAGGCCAGATTTTAGTTTGCGTGTTTGGTTGCAGTGTCTACTGCAGGCATTGGGGACGTACCTCTGACATTAGTTTAACTCAAAATCAAATTTGCAGTTTTTCAAATGCAGACAATCAGCCAAGACATGTTTTATGTCTGGGATCTGCCTCTTTAGTTCTAGCACTAGAGCTACAAGGCTAATGTAGCAAAGAAGTAATAGAGGCTTGTGCCCCAGTATTTAGCAGTCTTGAAATCATCAGACAGAAATGACTTGTCAGAGGACGAAGACTAAAAGCTAAAATGCTTTGCCAAATTGTTTGAAAAACCACCTCTGTGAGCATTAAAACATTTGTGATTTATATTTTTAAAATACCATTCCTTGTTTTTTAGATTGCTATTTGCCTTGATCTTTGTGTGTATGGGTGTGTGTGTGTTTATAAAGTTTTTTATACTTTTGATAAAGTAAAGTGGCACCTGATAACCTTGAATGTAAAGATAATCATTTGATCATTTGCTTTGATTGGTTTCAAGCCGTAGCAAATCTCAGGCTACTGATTGGTCAGTCCCCATTTTTGTATTTTGTAATCTGGATAAAGTTCCTCCCAGATGAACTAGTTTGGTACCCGTTACATCAACAAATAGGGTTAGCCTACAAAATTAGCGGTCTGGTGGTTAGCCTGAACAGGGTGGCCTGGGATGGAGTCAAATTCTCGGCCTGAATAATTGTTTCCATTCGCACCCTGTACATTAGCTTTACAGCTCCAGTTAAAAAATAACGAAACAAACCTCAGGCACCTCTGAGCACCGCCTTGAATACATTTGGGCTGAGCAAAAAATTAAATGACAAACTATCATTTTAAATGGTTCATTATCAAACATTCCATAAAATCCACTCTAAAAAGGGGCAGAAACCCCTCTGTTTGAGACACTGTGGTGTGTAATCTCTCCTGGGCTCCACTCTGTAGCACCTCATCAAGCGTGTGAGCTGGTTGTGCAACACAGACTCCACGGCAGGAGACTTCTTCAAGCAGTGTGGAAAGTATCTCCTACACAAACAGAAGTGTAATAAAATCACCCAGAAGAAAAAATATTACTAGACAAACTCTCTACAGAGCCAAAATTGCCCTAATTGAAAATTCGTAACCAATTACTGAATTAATACTTCATTAGCGAGGTCATGGCTCAGGATGGGTGGGTCTGAGGATCAGTGTTTAACTGAGAACAGGCAAGAAATGTTTATGTCCACCAGCATAAGCTTAGCACTGATAGATCAGCTAACAGAACCCACATAAGATCTGTGAGATTTAGTTTTTAACCCACTGATGAAATAAGAGAATTTACTACAGTGCTTAACTTAAACACAAAACAATGTTTATGTTTCATAAACTAATCATTTTTTAAAACCCAGAAATCTCAAGGCCTCCTCTCAAGGTCTGATCATACTGCTACTAATAAAAACTACAAATAATAAACTATATACAAATAATATATGTAGTTATCATCAATAACTCATTTACACAAAAAATAAAGCAAGATACAAGGTTAAAGTGATTAATTAATTAGGATTAGGAAATAAAAACTAATGTGTATTATGTAGTCATGACAGCAATGAACTGAAGTGTGGGTGTATTAACCCTGGTCATGTGGAGCTTGTGTCTGAGAGCTTAGGGCCAGTTAGAATCGTTGCGTTTTGCTGAATATGATTACCATAATGATGGAGACACTTTTGAATGAACTTCTAATCAAATTCTCCGCAGCGTTACAGTGGCGTTTGTGGGAGGGAATCACTTCAGGTGATAAAAGAACAGGTTACAGGAAGATACTTACCTTCTAACACATGCTCAGCAGGGTGCAATTATGTTTTGCGTCATGAAAACAGACCAAAAGCCACTTAAATAAAGGTTTGACCCCAAGTTAGAATGCGCACATGCAACAAGTATGTACACGCATCACACCAAGGCAATATCAGCTCTAGTTTACTGCCATCTGCTGGCTCATTCACACACTTTTCTATAGACTCTGGGCTATAAATTTCTGGTGTCAGCACCCGGGTTCATGGTCCTGGCAGTTACTTATAATCCTCCCTAAACACACTTCCTGATTCTCTTATCTTTCAATCAAAGTAAACTCTATATTTCACAGATCACCAAGGGAGGAGAGGAAAACTGGAAAGCCCTTGTCAGATAGCGGAGAGAGGGAGTCTGTCCTATACACATGAAACAGAACCAGCCAAAATGTCGCTGTGTTTTCAGCGTTCATTTATCCAGCATACACACACATACATAAATACATACATACACATTCATACATACAGGCAAAATGAACAGCATTGGCCTTCACTGGTCTATGGGAAGTAGGCAAGCCAGTGTATGTTTGATGCTTTGGGGTTATGTCCTGATATGCCTTGCCATTCATGTGGATATTACTTTGGCATGGACCACTTTCCTAGACACTGTTGCAGACCAAGTACACCCCTTCATGACAAAGAGTTCAAGGAGTAGACCTGGCCTCCAAAATTCCCAAATCACAGTCTGATCAAGCATCTGTGACAAACGACTGCTCCATGGAGGTCTGACAAACATACAGGTCTGGAAGGATCTGCTGCAGATACCAGAAAACTCCTTCAGCGGTCATAATGAGTTCATGCCTTAGTGTGTCAGAGCTATTTTAAACATGTCATATTCAAAACCAATACAAATACAGTACCATGCAAAAGTCTTAGTCACCTATACAAACTGTTTAAAGACGTTTTTTCAGAGTGTGATAAAGTCTTTCTGCTACAAAGCTGACATCTAAAAAATGATTGAAAAACAGTAAAGCAGTAAACAGTATCAAGAATTGTTTTGTTTGTAAAAAAAAAAAAAGTAGCTGAAATTGTGTGAGCTGGTGAGGAGAACACAGGTTCAGTTCCAGATTCCTCCTCAGTTCCTCCAGGAGTTTTTGTGAAATTCCAAAAGCAGCCCCTGATTTAATTTACTGAAGACCCGATCGAGTTAAACCAGGTTTCTGTTGGAAACTACAAGTAATACTGGATTCCACAAAGAACACACAGATATACCTTACACACAATCACTACTGACTGTGTAATTTTATTTGCATTTATTCTATGTAGGTTTATTTGGTATATTTAGTAATATTCATGTGAAAAAAGACACACTGATAAACGGTTTTTAATTATTGGTTTTGTAGGTCCCTAAGACTTTTGCACAGTACTGTATATACAACAGTTTGGAAAGGAACTTTGTCCAAATATAATATCCATTTTCACTCAAATTAAATTCTGAATAATAAATGATTGATTAGCCAACTACTGGATGTGTGCTTTGTAGGTCAATGATCTTATCTTCCTTTCCATAAGAGACCAGGCCTCTGATTACCTTATGTCCTTTCACATTTCCTTCCACACCTTACTCATATTCTAGTAAATCATTACCACACTGCTTTGTTTTTGTTTCATTCCTGCAGTAAAAACACTCTACTTGTTAAAGTTGTTGTGAATAAGATTTAAAGACTGAAGGATTTAAAGTTCCATGAGGGTTAAGACTCTGCCATGTGCTCGAAAGCTTTTGAGTCAATATCAAATTTCCATTTTTTTCCCTTCTCGCATGGCTTAAAGCATGGGAGGAGTTATGGGGTGTGTGAGGTGTAAGGTAAGAGCACAGGTGTGGTCTGCAGCAGTGTGTGTGTGTGTGCATGTGTGGGTGCTCAGTGTTATAACATGCTGTAACAGGACTGCCTCTCCCACACGAGCACAAGTTTACTTCTCCGGGCTACAGTTCACAGCTGAACAGAATCTAATGTTGTAGAATACGAACTGGGTTGCTTCTGTAAAGGGATTTTTACACCAAAAACCACTGAAAATGGACACGTCGCGTATTCTGCAGAAAGGGCCCGAGTACCTAAGGAAACAGATGGAGCGGGAGAGGGAGGCCACTGGCCGCAGCGCTGCTGAGCGGTTGGCTGCGACCAAACCTGAGTTCATTCGAAACCAGCAGCCTTTAGCCTCTGAGACTGTCAGCAACACCAGCTCCTCCGACCAGAGCCAACCAACTCCCAGCAGCCCGGGTACGGTTTCTGGAGAAAACACAAATGTGGTAAAGAGAAACAGCAGCAAGAAGCGACCTGACTCGCTTTTACTGTATCGACACAAGGGGGAGCTCTTGAAAGGCTCACCAGACAGGAGCAATAAGAAACTGACCAAACGGACATTACTGGACAAAGACAAAACAAGTCGGCAAGAGTTTGAGAAGTCTGAATCTGAGACTAATAACAGCCAACGGCTAACCCAGGAGGCAAACGGTAGCGATCGTGATTGCGACCGTGAGAAGGGTGCTAGGGGACCAAGAACACCAGTTGTGGGCAATTGGGAGGAAATTACTCGAAAACCAACAACCATAGTTACAAGTAGTGAAGAGAGTGTTGCTAGGAAACCAAGAACAGTGGTTGCCAGCAACCAAGAAGGCGCCAGTAGGAAACCACTGACAGCAGTTATGACCAACCCAGAGGAAGCTGCTATGAAACCAAGAACAGTGGTTGCAAACAATCAGGAGCATGTTGCTATGAAACCAAAGACAAGTGGTGTTTCTAGGAAACCGACAGCAGATGGGAGTGATCTCCAGGACGTTGCTAGCAAACCAACAACGATAACCAGGAGTGAGCGTTCCAGTCGCAGAAACAGGGTGTCCCGCTCTCACTCTGACATCAGCTCACGCTACTCCAGAAACTTTGCAGACTTTGATGCCTTTTTCACCTACTGTGGGCTTGACGATGACATCATTGATCAGGTGGGGAGAGCCAATTTCTACTATTGCTCAGAGGCCACAGAGGAGGGGCTTATCAGCTCCGGTAGGTTTAGGAGCGTGAGCGTAGTCGACTCGGACGACGGCTTTTCGCAAGGCAGCAGTAACCGCAGTGATGGGCTTCAGGAGGACGAACTACCAGACTCGAAAAATGGAAAAGGCCCGTCAGTCATCGAGCGCAACGCTCGGGTTATTAAGTGGCTGTACAGCTGCAGGAATGCCACCCAATCAGGAAAAACACTGCGAGATCTGGATTAGCTACTCTGTTTGAACACAACCTGTCTACTGCATTGTAATTAGGTTTGGTCTAAGCTAATATATTGTCTATGTTCATCTCTCTTTGTCGGAAATGTTATTTTTTTAACTGTCACTTATATATATATGCTTGACTTGTATACCATAGCAGCTGACTGCTAATTTAAGGTTAGTTAACTTAAGGGAAGGAAAGCAGTCAGGTCGCCCCCTGCTGTTTTTGTTCAAAGCTTCCATTGACAATAATTTGGAGGTGGTGCACATTACAGGTTAACAACATAAGGTGCCCTTGCTTTTCTCATCTTCAGTTCACACAGTGTTTATTGTTTAATGCTTAATTGACAGTAATTACAGTTTTATAAGTGGATAGACGCCAAAATCTGACACATCCCTTGGATCCCATGGATTTTGTATTTTAATTGTACTTCAGTCTTCACAGTTATGTTGGCTGGAAAGGAAACAAAATTAATCTCAAGTTTAAAACTTGAAATGATTTATAATCGACTATCAAAATATTTCAACAAAGTAAATGGCAAAATTCATAATATAACGTAATGCATATAACGTAATTTTGCTCTCCCCATACCCTACCTAATGGCTATCAAAAAGAAGACAACACTTTTATTTAACATTTTATTTAAAATGCACTTATTATGTATTCCTGATCATGTGTACAAATAGAGTGGAGTTCATTTTTGTTGTCTTTTGGCTTGATTTTCAGATATGGCTTGATTTTCAGATATGGCGTGGATGTCTTTAGTGGATAATGGTTTCAATTCCCACAGGATAAAATCTTAACTGAAACATTTTCTAAAACATTGAAATACTTTGAAACAGTCCAATTTTTCACATACACATCTAGGGGTCAATTTGAAACATGCACAAAGAATGTTAGTGTTTTTGTTAACACCTCACAGGTTTGATATCTCTTTTGGGAACAGTAACACCACATCAGGGGTTTCACATTCTGGTTATTTGTTGCACTACTCAGTTTCAGTTAGGAGTCCTAGGACTGCTAGTGTCATTGCTGAGATTCCCTCGAGCAAGGTACTGTCCACACACACTGCTCCCCGGACACCTCTCATTGGTGGCAGCCCACTGCTTCAGTTGGAGAATGGGTTAAATGCAGAGAAGGAATTTCATGTTCTTCACACTGTGTGCTGTGGTGTGTTTGAACGTGACTAAAGTAAAAGGGGATTTTACTCTACTTTATTCCGATCCAGCCCATTTTCTGCACCATTCAAAAACTCCTCCTTTCCTTTGGTTACTGTTACTTCTCGGTCAGGTATTTTAAGGTTAATTAATGTTGTACTGTTAGCAAATAAGTGGGAACGAAACATTCGGCCCAAACCATTCAACTACATTTAGTATGATGAAGAAAACAAGGACGAAAAATACCATAGTGGTAATTCAATTATTTATAGTTTTACCCTGGATGAACAGCGAAAAGATGCTGTCTGGTTTTTTTATTACAGATCATTTCCATACTTTTAATCCAAACAAATTAGGGGAAAAAATCTGCAATTCCATATGATTAAAAGACCAAACTAAGTAATTAAAAATTCATTTTTAGCCACATGATTTGCTCTGTTCTTCAGATCAGTGATCAGGCAACATGTGGACCAAAAGAAATAAAGATCTGAAATGAAAAGTAATGGTTTAAAAGAAAATTAATGAAAGGCCTACAATTTGTAAATCATTTATGTAATTTGAAGATCTGTCTGTACTGAAACACCAGTGTACTTGGTCGCCTTTTCTCAGTATTGTGTTTTTCTAGGGGTCTTGGTTTCATGTAATGCTTGTGTATGTCAAAATGAAGTCAATGTTGTGTTGCTATGATAGCCGTAGTTTAGAGTTACACAGTTAACACATTGGAGCCCACCAGACAGCGATATTTGTCTGCCAGGTGTGGAATACAGAGGGTCAAACCAACCTGTCTCTAGGCTATGGAAAAATATGGTGTAGAACAATCAGTGTTTGCTTTTACATTGCGTAATAACTAGCCCATATTGGTTCACACCCATGTGGCTGCATATAGTCAGTACAACGGTCACTAGGCTTAGTTGGTGTGTGCTGATAAAACTGCCGGTACTTCTGGGTTTGGTAAATGCAAATGTACTGGATCATCTGACTGAACCATTTATAGAATGTATTACTCACATTTCATGTAGTAGTAAAAGTGAAAGCAGTATTTAATTTTGTGTTAAGCCTATTTCTGACAATTTTCCAACTGTGTATTTATCATTTTCTTATAAAACATTATGTTTGAATGAATATATGCTGTAAAACATTTTGTAGAATATTTATACACATTAAATTCGAAGATGCTGATCCTCACCAGCTCACAAAAAATCAACTACTTTTAAACAAAAACAAATCTTTTAACAGCTTTCTTGTCTGTTTGCATTTATTCTAATGGTAATGTTGCTAGCAGAAAGACACCTTATCACATACAGAGAAAAATTACTTTAAAAAAATTGTAAAGCACCTAAGACTTTTGGACAATACTGTTTATTAGATTAAATGCCATTTAAAGGTCTATATATTGGGTGGCATTTTTCACCTTTTTGAAAAAGGGTTAATGTTGAATGTTTCTGTTCACTTGCCAAAGCTAAGCTGCAAAAGGTTTGCCCATTTCAAATTCTTTATTTCTATGATGTCACAAAAACAACATGTTGTTTGAAGTGCCTGGACTGCCTTTGGAATGAGGTAAACCAATCATAACAGAGGTCATTTACATACAGTGTTAAAGGCACAATACTAAATAATGCTTTCCTAATTTAGGAGATACAAAGAGGCTGGAAATGGTCATGTAACAAAATTAATTGTGACTGTTGTTGGCATATAAAACCACACAGCAAAAAAAGCATAAAAATATATTAAAAATTATGAAATAAAAAACATGAAAAGCACAGGGATTTTGGGAGCTTGTCACGGTATGCCTCTCCACAGATGTGGAGAGACATAGGGAACTAGAGACATAGGTCATGGGGAAAATGGGGTTTATTTACAGAGGACAAAACAGGAAAACAAAACCAGGCACGTGGACCAGAAACAGGGACAACAGAAAAACAGCCATTACCAGAATACCAGAACGTGGGGAAACAGGACAGGGAACCGGAATAGGAATAGGAACATGAAGATACGGGAGGGGATGTGAGCGTTAATGCTACCGTGTCTAAACAGACACGGAGCATGGACTAAATACAAAACAGAACGGGGACAGGAACCAATGAGAAACCAGGGTAAATCGACATGAACTGAAAACAGGTGAAAGGGTAAACCAGACTAATGACAGGGGCACGTGACTATAAATATACAGGCGGGGACAAACTGGGACACAGGGGAACATGAGGGAAACATGACCAGAACATGAAACAGGATGGAACCAGGAGGGAACCAGAAGGGCACAAGAAGGAACAGAAGGGAACCAGAAGGGAACAGGAGGGAACCAGAAGGGAACCAGGAAAACTCACAGGAACCGGGAGCAAACAGGGAACGAGAACGTGAAAGGGGCAACCCGGAACCAGGAGCTAAGGGGGACCAGGGAAAAGGAAACAGGAAGTCAGGGAACATGAACACACAAGAACAGGAAACCGGGGAAACATGAAAGCAGGGAACAGAGGTAAATAGGAAACTTGAACATGGACTGACAGGTACACAGGTACAGGTATAAACAAGAACAGAGGTTAATAGAAAACGTGGACAGGACTAGAACATGAACTGGAGCTGGACAGGACTGGACAAGACGAGACAGGAACCGGACAGGACTGGGGCTGGACATGAACAGGGCTGGACAAGACGAGACAGAAACAGAGGTATACGCCAGAACACGGACTAAACAGAGGAACAATGGGGACATCTGGTGGACAAACAAAACTGAAACATGAACATGATAGAACTCAGAACACAGAACAGGAACAAGACAGAATACCAGAATACAAGAACAGGACAGCACAGAGGACAAAACATGGCAAAACAAGAATATCCACAGCCTAAACCTCAACGCCCTTATGGCAGACATCAGTCTCTGAATAAGAATATATATACATAAAGGAACATACGCAATCATAATGAAACACAAGACTCAAAGACAACTGAAAACACAGGAACATGATACCATTAAACCAGAAAGAAAGAAAAGAAAACAAAAGAAAACAGAAAAAAAGGAACATGACCGGAAACAGGGCCAAAACTAGTCCGAACCGTCACAGAGCTTTTACAGCACACTCACAAAAAAACCCAAAATGAGCGTTTGTAACCCTTGGTATTAATTGTTCACAAATCACATGATCAGTCATATACCAGGACATGTCTGACCATATATAGAGATTATTTGTCAAGCACTAGGTTTGTGTCTATGTACAAAGGTCAGTATTGGCACTCAAATGGACTGTCTCACCACCAGCAGCAACCTTCAACTACCCTACGAACTAAATGGTAAAATAAAAATATTGATTATTTTATATACACTGATCAGCCACAACATTAACACCCCCTCGTATTGATGAGGTCCCCCTTGTACCACCAAAACAGCTCTGAATCACTGCAGCATGGACTCCACAAGCCTTCTGTAGGTGTGCTGTTACATCGTGAGACTTTAGCAGCCATTACATTCAAGGTTCATTGATAGACCCCCTCCTCACCTTCGGAGAAGTACACCAATTAGAATAAAATATGTCAAATAGACCAAGTTTCCTTTATAAGATTGAAAGAATCTGTAACAGGGCATGTCTGACATCCTATTAACTGGTAGTATGGAGATGCCGAGTCAAATTCTAGACTGTCCTTCAACTTTAAATGCATTCGTTAACTGTTTCATCCCATTGGCTGTCACTTAATAGTTGTGATCTGGTGATAACTATACAACAGTTGTCTGGTTATCCATATTATAATTATAATTATATAGGCTTTCATCCGTGTAATAAATATTTTATCTGGGTAATAAATGTACTCAAACAAACATATTGCAAATGTATTTGTTAGCAAAGACTATTGAGTATACCTTTAGTAAATACTGAGTAAGCAATGTAGTGTGTGCAAAATTATTTGACTGATAGTGTATGTCACCACACTTTTGGCTGTTTAAATCCTCACAATTGATAAACTCCTGTCCTAATATGGTCTGAACAGCAGCTTTGTAACCTATGACTAGGTTAAGGATATGCAGAGCTATGAAATAAATGTGTTACTGGAGTATGATTAAAATTTAACTTTTAGCCTATTTCTGGCTGGGAAGTAGGCTGGCCATAAATAAAAGCTATCCTGAACAGGAAACAGTGTTCTTAGATTTTAGCTTAGGTAAGTAGATACACACACACACACACACACACAAACTCCCATGCATCACGAATAGTGTATATGATTAGTCCAAAATGCAACAGTCACGATTTTTTTATATTTAGAGCTCTATATTTTGAAATATTTGTATAGTGTACTTTTCTATTATACTGCTGCGTTGGATGGCTTCAGTATATTGGTTATGCTGCTTCTACTTTTTCTGTCCACTTAGCTGTTGTAACAATACAAATCTCCGAGGAACTGATAAAGGGTTATCTTATCTTATAGTCGTCTATTTTCCTACGTATTGTCAGGGATATGTTTTTTTTCCCTCTAAAGAATAGCACACATTCAGACTTTCCTTCTGCTGGTCCCCTCTTGCCTCTCTGTCCTCTCTCCATTCCCCCTTCCTCCGGGTCCAAACCAAAACACGAGTCCATGTGCAGCGCCTGGCTCACGTGTAGGAAGCAGCCTGGGCAAAACACACAGGATCAGACTGACACTGATTCAGAGGGGCGGCAACCAATCAGCGTCAGGATTTCGGGTAGCAACAAAATAAACTCAAAGGCAGCAACCAATTGAAGCGCGCAGTGGGCGGGGCCACATTCCGTTGGACTGACTGTTTACTTCCGTCAATATTAAAGAGAAGCAGAATTTGTTTTCCCTCACACAACAAAGAAATTACGGTAAGAGAAGCTTGTCCACATATTACAGTTCCAATGCTCATAAAACATTACCAGCTGGCAATTCTTTGAGCTGTCTTCATCGCTAAATTGTTTTTTGGCAAGATAATGTTAAGGTCTTTGGCAGCCTGCCTGTGTTTTGGTGAAAAGATGAAGGCTATGCTAACGTTAGCGTAGTTCTGCAGAAATAACAAAAAAAATATTTGGGTTAAATATGAAAACGAAGCACCAGCAATCACCAATTTCTAGATATAACAACGAGGTATAGGTGTCGTTGCATATAAAGTAATGACAGAGGCTGTTTTAAGCCATTATGGACGTTAATTAGTCTTTTTTAAAGCAGGTTTGTCACACAGTGTCTCTTCTCTCAGCCCTGCAGAAGATGCCATTCTTGGGCCAAGACTGGAGGTCTCCTGGCTGGAGTTGGATCAAGACCGAGGACGGATGGAAACCTTTCGAGTTTTTCGGCCACGACTTGGGGGATAACAACAACAAACTCGAGCTGGAAGAGTAAGGATTCTCTCGTTGGCTTTAAACTAAAGGCTTAAGTCTGTACTTGGTCACACATTAATTATGCAAACCTATCCCACAAAGCAGGATTTGCTGCAAAGCTTAAACCTTAGTCCACAAATTAAACCTTTAGTGGGAATGTCCTTGACTTGATCAAAAGGGAGTGTTTTGAGAGTGTTTGAGTTCACTGACTACAATGCAAAAGAATCACTTTTTGCTGTCCAAAATGATAAGTGGGTTTTTGTGTGCTGGTTTTATCTTTGCAGTTTTTTTCTTTTATCTTCCTGTCTTAAAATGGAGTTTAGGTTAAAAGCTTGTTTCAAAGTTATAGTAAAACAATGTTTCAGGCAGAGTATACATAACCATGTCATGTAATAGCGGTCTATGAGCTACCCTTTAGAGGAACACTTTGGATATCTGGTTCCAGTAGGAAACTGTTTTGACTCAGTAAGTTTTTCTAGAATGGCACATTTCACATTAAATCACGTTGAGGGGCTGTGCTTGCATGCTAATAACTGAAGTACACAAATATTTAACAAAATCCTGTTTTATGAAATATCCTACGTTTGCAGGCTTTTTGTGGCTCTCCTGCCAGGTTACTCCTCCTTGAAGTAACCTGGTTTCGTGTAGACTGTAGGCTCTTGTATGACTTAAAAGTAACACCCCATAATTATAGCTCATTTTGGCCATGCTGTCATGGAAACAAACGTCAGAATGTGTCTGGGCTACAAGAAAGAGTGTACACACAGACATACACACATTGATTTAGAGGAAGTGAGTGGGTTTTAATGCACTGTTGGCTCCTCTTTTTTGTCCTTCTTCTTACCACTACACTCACACACTTATCTTTTTAATCTGGCCCTGCAGTTAATTGTTAAAGTGAAAAGGAGCAGAGGACATGCAGCAAGTTTTAACCTGTTTTGTGGACTTTCTCAAGTCAAAACTAGTCAGTTATTTGTAATGGTCTGTCTAAAGCAGAGATGGTTCCAAAGCAACTGCAACCCCCTCATAGATGATGCCAAGGTAGACAGCTTTAGGAAACCTTCCCAAGTAAATGAGGAAGAAGCATTGCAAGAACTGCATCTGGAAATACTTTGTCCGGGTTTCATTTACACTTTTACTTTATCGAGTAAAAACCTCATGTCCTTTCCATTTTACTTCAATTTACATTCCACTTTTACCAAACGACTCCATGAGCCTGGATTTCGATATTAGATTATCCCAGAAGTGGCATAATCCAAATACTAAAAAGGCATGTTGAGGCCATGTGTAAACAGCCTCTGAGAGCAGCCAAGACTAGTAGAAGCACAACCACCTTCTCTGGGGCCCTACAGTGCAGTTGTTATCATAGATAAACAGAAATGAAATTTATTTTCTGTGGTAGCAGTACATAGTATATAAAATATGTGCATAATTGCACTTTAAATATGCTTATACATATATACAGTGCAAAGACATCAGTGTACAAAAAAAAACAAAGTTTGGAAGACATCAGCTACAACACTGAATGTCAAACAAGTGAAAATGTGAATGTTGTGTGATATTTGGGTTATTAGATTTACATGAAATTAATGTATTGTACAGAATTTTGAACATATGCTGGCATTTCCGAAGATGTTTGTGCTAATACTCACTATCAGATTTACCTTTAAAAATAATATTCACGTTTTATAATCAAATGTTTATGTACCATCATTACTGTAGTTCTGAATATATCCTATAAATGCATGAATTAATGCATTATATGTTGCTATAGAAGATGAGATTATAGCCTGTCTTTTAATGCATTGTAAATGACAACATTAACATACCTGCAGAACATTAAACAGTGAAGAATGTGCTTAACTAGATTATATTTGTTTAACTTTAAAAAATGCATAACTCTAACACCTTTCAGACTGGACAATGAAAACAAAGAGAACCTGTATGCTGCAGATATTTGTGAAGTAGCTGCCAAGAAAAGGAAGAAAGATTATGTCAATAACAACACAAAGTCACATTGTAAGTATAATCACACAAGACAGCCTCAGAGAAATTTCGTTACATATTAACTATTCAGACCCAATGTGAAGCATGTCATAAATGTGTATTGCCATAGAGCGAGGTTGGATTACCATTTATGGTGAACATTCATAAAGCATTGACTCTAGAAGGACATGCAGACAAACTACCATTTACTACTTAGGCCATGTGATATGACCTGAAGGTCACTGAGTGACTTGTTACTTGTTAGTTTGATTATCATTATGTGTTTCATGACCAGCAAAATCCCAAGATGATACTGTTGAGTGTATCTGTGCTTCTAGTTCCAACGGCTATTCGGCAAGTTAGAGCTCTAACAAACTGCAGAAGTATTTGCCATGTAAACACAGTGACCAGACTCAATTGTTACATCTGTTCTATATCAGAGATGTTCATGCGGTCTGACAAATAATAGACTTTCCTGTTGGTAAAAATCAGACAGTCTTAGCATATAATATACAGATGTCTTGGTCAGTTATATGAATATAAATGTTGATGTCTTGTCACAGTGTTTTTGCAATATAACCACAATATGAAAATATATTTCCAGTTTTGTACAAGGAGAGATGGATCTACGTTCAGAAAGAGAGCACAAGAGAGGTGAGAAATCAGTTTAATGTACCAGTCTTAACAACAGACGTAAACCTGTCAAATGTGTTTTATTTTATTTGGTCTTTGTATTCGTGTGCCTGCAGAGACACGGCTACTGCACACTGGGTGAGGCTTTTAACAGGCTGGACTTCTCCAGTGCCATCCAGGATGTCCGTAGATTCAACTACGTGGTCAAAGTAAGATGTTTTTATCTGTCTATCTATATAATACTTTGTCTATATAATAATAATAATACTATCTATATAATAATACTTTGATTATGCGTGTATAAATCTTTAAGTCAAACTTGTCCTTACACATGTATGTTTCTGTATGTATGTGTCTATTTATAAGTCTGTTTGTCTGTCTCTCTGCCTGTTTATCTGTCTACATTAAGGTTAATGTTTTCTAAGCATTAATAATACATCATCGCATTTTGATTATATGCCTCTTACACACACACACACACACACACACACACACACACACACACACACACACACACACACACACACACACACAGAGCTAATTCATAAGGTTAGTTTTTTTTTCTAGTATTATGTATATTGCACTGAATATTTACTTATACCTATCAATACACTACAAACTACTATCAGGACTGGCACCAACACTGTGCTTGCAATAATGCTTCTATGATCACAACAACAATAAGAACAACAATTCTCTCTCTCTGGCTCACACATATGTACATTCTGTTATCTCTCTCTCTCGCTCTCTCTCGCTCTCGCTCTCTCTCGCTCTCTCTCGCTCTCTCTCTCTTTCTTTATCTCTAGCTTCTGCACCTGATTGCTAAGTCCCAGCTGACGTCTTTGAGTGGCGCTGCTCAGAAGAACTATTTCAATGTGCTGGAGAAGATTGTGAGGAAGGGTGAGATCCAGTACCTCTCAAATAGAAAAAAATGATGAAAAAATCTGAAAATATTATGGTATTGGCATGCGTTCAAGCGGTTTAACCTCCTGGCTTATTATTCAGATATTAACATTAATTCAAAAGCTGTAAAATACTGAGCTACACGCTGTTTAAAGAGTTAATGTTTTGTGTGTAAAATCTTAATTAGATTTTTTATGTAATGTGCTTAGTCCTGGATGATCATCAGAATCCACGGCTGATCAAAGCTTTGCTAGAGGACCTCAGCTCCGTGCTGTGTATCCTCATCCGAGAGGTCGGCAAGTGTGTGCTCATTGGCAACATCAACATCTGGGTCTGTCGCCTGGAAACCATCGTCAACTGGCAGCAGCAGCTCAACAATTTACAGATCCCAAAGGTACACAGTGTGTTTGTGTAGAAGAAGTGAAAATAGAAAGCTGGACTGTTCACTTTGTGAAGACACTTCAGTGGTCTGAGCTTGATGGTTGATTTTGTTTTATGTTTTTGTTTATTATTCTAGTATTGTGTTTTAAAAATACTTCACACATTGTAGTAATGTGGAAAATTCCATTTCCATTTTCAGCTAATCTCAAACGGCATGACATTGAGCGACCTCCCTTTGCACATGCAGAATAACATCCTTTATAAGTTTAGTGATGCCTGTGACATTATTAACCTGGGACAGGCCACGCCAACTTTGCACATGCTCAGTGAGGATCGGCAGCTGTGGAAGAAGCTGTGCCAGTTTCACTTTGCTGAGAAACAGGTGAGGGAGAGAAAAAGAATCACTATTATATATCTGTAATATCTATAATAATTATTTTGAAAGAGAAATCAAAATCTACTCCTTCACGCTAGACTCAGTCAGACTCTTAAAATGTCACTGTAATAAAAATATTGAAATTGAAAGTCATGTTTACACTCAGCACACCAACTGTGGCCAATCAGCCGCCATATCTGTTGTCTGATGTTTACTTCTTTAGTTTTGGATAGTTTTGGAGCATATGTAGCTAATAATTAATAGAAGCTTTTGGCTACCAAGTTTAGACACCATCAGGCAAACTGCATGCCTCAATCAATACACACAGTGCCTCACAGAATTGTTAAGTAATCCCAAATGGAACTGTTTGTGGTTTAATCCCTTCTATTCACATTTAAGGTTTGTTTCAGCTTGTTTTTACCACTTTCTTAAACTTTTTTAGTATAATACTTTCTACACCGAATTCAGTATAATGCCTCAAATACAAGGTAAAAGGTTTACTGAATGCCTAATGTGCATGTTTGCACAATTGTAATTGGCTACATGCTCATGGCCTACTATTGAATTGTATTTTGAACCAATTTGTGACCAAACTGTCACTTTTACTGTCATGTTATTCCTTATTCTGTTGTATTTTGAGGGTCCACCTCAACTGTTCAACTATAACATGATACAACGCAGTGCTGTTTTAAATCTGAGCTGCTATGAAACTCATGCCAAAGTGAGAAGACCTGAGGGAATGTATGAGGACTTAATCTTTTGACGTGGGATTGAGCCAAAAGAACAGAGAGGAGAGTGTGAAAAGAATGAAGGAGGATAAAACAGAATAGAGCAGAGAGTGAGAGGGAGAATGTTTTTGACACATTTTTCCTTGCTTCTTATAACGAGCTATTACAGTTCTCTGTTTTTGCTGGATTATTTATAGGAGCGTATTAATATAGTGCTGAGGTAGCAATATGGTACGAATATAATGATACTTATGCAGTATTAAGAACCGATAATACCACATTTAAAAATGTTATCAACTGATTATAATATTTTTTTTCAGCAGTTCACACTTGCTGCTCTGCATCCACAAAATTATCAGAGTATGTTATTACATAATATAGTACGATAACAATAAATGTCCAACCCTACATAGTGAGATTGACATGTTGGCATAGTGCCATAATATGATTTTTTAACTAAATGTGGACATTTGATTGAGAAGGGATTTTTTTTGTGAGAAGGTCCTATTAAGATTGTCTTAGTTGTCTCCACAAGAGGGCAGTGTGGCATACACTACATATACAGCAGGCTCAACATGTGCAGATCTGTTTTTTGTACAAAATTTTAGAGGTGAGAGTGAGTGTTTTTCTGTTCTTTAGAGCTTCTGTGACAGAAGCCCCCATCTTTGTGTTTGTGCAGTTTTGCAGACACTTGATTTTGTCAGAGAAAGGTCATGTGGACTGGAAGTTGATGTTCTTCACACTGCAAAAGTACTACCCAAAGAAAGAGCAGTATGGGGACACACTCCACTTCTGCAGGCACTGTAGCATCCTCTTCTGGAAGGTAAACCCACGTTCCTAAAATGTCCCAGAAGAGTTTAAGTACCACTTTCAGAAGAATGTTTTAAAATTCATAAGCAGACAGTCCTTAAATCCTCTCTCTGCTCCTCTGGGCTTGTCAGAAATTAGTATATGTCAAATTTCCAAGATAGCTTTCTCAATACATGAAAGTATTAATTGACTTTCTGTTTGGTTAAAGTAAAGCTAAATAGATAAAGGGGTGAATACTACTGATTGTTCATAATTTCTGCTTAATGAAGAGATTTGGTTTGAAATAATCTGTTCTAAGGAAACTTACAATGTCAGAGTTATTCACAGTGGTGGTGAATGGAACCAGACTTCTGAAGCATTAGCTTTGCATGAATTGGTGACAAAAACACATCTGAAGGCTGAATTTTCGCATCAGTGCAAAAAGAACTTTATAAAGCAAAATATTATTTTATTTACTATTATTTTATGACCACTGGATATAAAAATTCACTAGACACAAGTAGGTTCACTTGTCATTTTGGTTAGTAAATATATTTAGCTATATTTGAGTCACACCTCCTGGTTCCATTCACCACCACTGTAAAGAAATGCAATGCAGTTTCACTGCAATGAAGCATATCACCATCAAAGCACTCTGATTTATTTTGTTTATATTGTAGTGACTGGATTATGCAGAAATGTGGGTAATTTAGTAGAATTCCTCTGTATGTAATACATGTATTTGTTGCCTTAATGTGTTTATATATAGATTTTAAGTGCATGAAACTTTGTCTGCTTCGTGCAGCCCTAGTTCAGTTTTTGAGCTGTCATTCAAACCCAAATTATACCCACTTCACTGCTGTCCTCTATTTCCTCTTTGCCATCCTCTGTGTCCTTTAACCCTTTTTGCTCTGCTTCTGGTTCCCTTTACCATTCCTATCCTGGCCCTTTCCCCCCTAAAGGACAGACATCTGGCTTTGCTCTTTAAGGTACATGCTGAATCCTTAATCACTACTCATTCATGCTCTTTTTTTTTGTCCTGCTTTGACAGTCGTCCACTTCCCTGTTGGTATTCTATGTTCTGCTCTGATTATGTTGACTTCTCCCCAATCCTTTTATTCTTTTTCAACTTAACAACCTTTCTCTCTTTGCATGAACATAACCTGCTCGTGTTTGCTTTATTCTGAGTGTGAACTGTGCTTGTTGTTGCTGTTAACCATTTGTTTCTTTTTGAGTTGTTTCGCATCTCACTGTCTGTATTTACTGTGTTTTACTGTACTATACTACTTTAGGAGTCTATGTGTTGTCCTTAAAGGGATGGTTTGGTGAAATGTACATTGTTTTAATCCTTACCCCAAATGTATTCGGTCAGCCAATACATGTTTGGTGTGTGATGTTTTCGTTTTTAGTTTCACACTGAGGCTATGCAGGAACAAAGTATGCAAATCTATAAATATTTGTTTTTGTGCTTGTTTGTGTTTATAGATAACTGCGTCAAACGGTATCAGAAACCACAAATTACACTAGAAAGATACTCCTATACTAGAAAGAACATCTCAAATCAGTTTGGTGTGATTATTTAGTTTTACAGTTTTACACAATACTGACCATTCCAGAACAGTGTCAATGAGGAGAACTTTGTAGAACCGTGTGAATGAGGGAAGCATTCTCGAACATTCTAGAACAGTGTGAATGGGGAAGCATTCTAAAACAGTGTGAAAATAAATAAAGACAAAATACTAGAGCAGTGTGAATTAGAAGAACAGTCTGGAACAGTGTGAATAAGTACTTATTGGATTGAATGGGAAAATGTCCCAATACTTTTGTGTCTAGAATAGTCCAGAACAGTGTGAGTGGAGGAGAGCATTGTAGAATAGCATTAATGGGGGAGAATATTCCTGAGCTTTCCATTAATGCTGAGGTCTGGTGGTGTTTGGTGGGTTGGTGCTCTGGTCTTAAATAAATTTCAGACATGAATGTCTTGTCAGAATAACTATATTTAGGCTGGTAGGAAAATTCTACACATTTCTTTAAATGACTAAAACAGCTCTTTTTTACTAATTGTCTTTCATTCTGTGTGTCTTTCTCTCAGGACTCGGGACACCCCTGCACGTCCAATGATCCCGACAGCTGCCTGACGCCCGTCTCTCCCCAGCACTTCATCGACCTGTTCAAATTCTGAAGCTCTAAACGTTCTCTGGACTCAGGCCTGAACCGCTTTGGATCTTCCACTCCGACCATTCCTGAATGACAGCGAACCTGATTCTGCTAATACACCTCAGTACCGACTCTGATTCTTTCCTGTTGTCTTTTGTTATTGTTCCTTTTTTCTGTCCTTCACCCAAACTTTAAGGGCTTATTAGAAAGATGTCATGGTATCAGTGTTTTCTTATATGAAATGTTGTCTTTTGTTTCAGAGCAGTAAAGCTCTACATGATGTTCAGTGCTGGTCTATGGGAGAGATGGATGTGGATATGAGTTCAGGGAAAGGGGGTTTAGATAATAGCCAGGCTTTGCTGCATGCTACACACAGAGAGAGAGGTAGAGAGCGGTAGGAAAAGACTGAAGAACATTGGGAGAAAGCTGTCCTTTCCATCTCCTTTTTCCTAGCAACTGAATGCACATTTGAAGTAGCCGTAGGATGGTGTTTACGTCGGTTTATCCTTGTGTTGTTTCGTCGTGCCGTGCGTACGTATGTCTGATGTGTTGACACTAAAGTGTACATTTGCATTGCATTATTTGCTGTACAAAAAAAAGTGACTTTTTACAATATACTTCCTCAGATCAAGTCAGAGACCGACGGGAAAAAAGGAATTAATAATGTAAGCGTTGGTATTTATGAAACAAATGTATTTTATATCCTTTCTCTTGACTTTGTAATATTCCTTTATTATTCGCGGAATGTAATGTGTGGAGAACGTTGGTTCGAGAGAAGTGTAGACCTTGATGGTACTGTTTTGCTAGAAACATGGAAACCTATAATGAAGATTAAACCTTTTGGTGAAAAATGAGCTCTTTGGAAATTTGTTGTCCAGACCTGATGTGTTTGCTAAAAGGCAAAGCAATAATTCCTTTTAAAAATGAACAAAAAATTATGTATAATGTTTACAGACTCTCTAAACAGAAGGGCTGTTTTAGAACATATGGTGAGGGGAAACTATGCCACCTACTGTTGGAGCTTAAAACTAAGTGGATTCTCCATTACTTTTGCCAAAAGGGAAATTAATGATTTGTAATGGGTTGTTTAAAAAACACTTAAACTTTTGTGAAACATCTATTTTATACAGCTGCGAACAAAACACAATAGCAGAATGTTATAAATTAGAATCAGAACCAGAACTATTGATCGTGGAGGAAATTGTTTGTTTTGACTACATAGACACACAGAGACACAGACAATATAAAATATAAACAAATCCAATAAAAACTGCAGGAATACTCATTAAATGGGCTGTATACTCAAATGCTGGGGAATTAATACTATAGATAAATGGTGTAGAGATTAAAATAAAACTATAAAGCCTATAGCGCCAATTAGTGGGACGTGTGACAGAGAAAGAGGGTGAAATATAATGACGTGTGAGGCAACATAGTACTGTACTTCATGTTGAACCCGTAAAATGTATCACCTCCAGATCCCTGTTAAGCTGTGCTTTGTACAGCAGGGGGTGATCTAAACACCTTTCTTTCCTGAAGGGCTGTTTTTTCAGAGCCAGATAATGCCTAAAGGGCTCATGAAAACCACATTTCCAAACTTTAAATGAGTTTATTGTAGTACATACACACTTCAAAATGTCATACCATCCATTGCCCACAGTCCGTATACGGCAACTAAGCTGCAAAAACAGCCCATATCTGCTTATTTTAGTCTATTCTCTGTTTGGGCTGATTTATTAATGAGGCACATGATAGGACAGTCAATCAGACCAGAACTCATTTACATATATCAGTCTTAAAGGCACAGACACGGGGACGTCTTTTTCAGTTTAATTGTAAAGGATGAAGAAAGGCTGGAAAATTATATAAGAATTTTTGGGGTAAAATAAATTGGAAAAAAAAAAATAGGATATGGGCCTTTGATTGAAATAAAACTGTACGAAACAGGTCCCTTTAATGATATAAAAATATATGATTTTAGCCAGATGAGTCCCTGCCTCACGCTCGGGCACCCGCAACCCTGGTAAGGAATAAGCAGTTACAGAAAATGAATAAATGAATGAATTTGGCCCTGACAAAAATGTTGGATATGGGCCCTTTAATGATATGAAAATGTAGGATATGGGCCCTTTAATGATATGAAAATGTAGGATATGGGCCCTTTAATGAAAAGGGGCTGTTTATTCTTAATAAGGATTTCCAAAGGATTTCAAATCACAGTTCAGTTAAGGTCAGGGCTAGACTTAATGGAGGCCTGGGAAAGCAGCCCAGCCCGCTGACAGCCTATCTAAGAATTTGATACATAATTCACAACTGCAGAGCTCATAAGCCCTTTCTTAAGTCAATGAAGTGTAAAGCAGCACTGTAGTATTTCTGCATTTCTATGGCGTAAGAATATCTGTACTACTTTGAAAGTGGAAACCAGACTTTGTACAGGTCTTCAGTTCAATTCCTGTAAGGCTAATGATTTTCTTGCCCACTAAACCTGCTCATTACCAGGTGTGTCCGAACCAGGAAATCACCAACCGTGCTGGACACCGGCCCTGCAGGACCTTGGCCTCTTGCTTTTCAGTGGAAACCTTTAGTAAAAACTTAAAAGAAAGAGTGCTTTAAAAGTTATGAGGGAAGTGGAACATATCCAATATAACCGAGACAGTTTTCATTTCTCTGTGCAGATTCCAGACACAACAAAAACAGCATTTCTGATTCAGGATATTAGCCAGTATTCATCCAGAACATGATTTTCATGTCTGATTAGACCTGTTTTTGCTCTTCGCCTAAGCTTGGTAATGTCGGTGCATTTATAAGGAGACCGGCTCGGGGGAAAAAAAACAACCCATCTTGTTTATTTCTCTAAGCAAACAGTGACCTCAGCAGCTGCTGTAAATTTCTCTGGATCAGGGCAGCGTTTAAGTGCTGTTTCCAGCTCTGCTCCCTCTGTTGCGAGGTGACGTGCTGAACTATTCTGTCCTGTTTGTTCTGCCAAACGGTAGCCGAACTGATGTCCCTGATGTGGGACCTGCTTTGGACAATTCTGTTCCAAGAAGATACAAAACCACAAAGCGACACTCGAAGTAAACCACAACGACTGAGGAGGCCTCAATGCAGAAGACTCTTTATTTCCAAAAGTGAACAACCAGAACCATACAGATAAAGCATTTTCCCACCAAAAACAAAGCCAATACCAATAAACAAGAAAAGACTTCTTTACTCAATCACTCAATCTCATCATCTTGGAGAGAATCCTAGTAAAAAAGCAGCTGACGTTACGCACTACTACATCCATTTTTAATACGAGTTTAAAACTAACTTTGACAGAAGTGATTGTCAGTTTCCCCCCATTTTTTGGTGAATGTCTGTTTGGTCTCCCAGAGATTTGTCAGATTTGGTAGGCTGCCAATGGCAGATGGGGTATCTTACATTCAAGTTTGCATATATGGGATTTGCATACCCACTTCCAATCTACCATTAATGACTTTTAGCTAAAAACAAAAAAAAATTTAACCTGGGGTACTAACAGAGGAGTAAAGGGACATTCCTCAGGTTTGGTTTAAGTTTTCCAGCCTTTCTGAGAAACCCTGCTTCATGAAATACTCACTGGTGGTTTCAGGACATGGTCAAATGCAAAAAAAAAAAAATAACACCTGCCAGCATTGGACCCTCTCCATGGTGACACGAGTAAAGGGCTGGTGTCAGAGAGGGAACTACACGACTGGACACCCTCATCAACTGTTTCAGATTAAAGACAATGCAGGACAATCGACACTTACAGTAATACAGTAGTTTCACTCTTCTTAAGGCTCGAAAGGTGGTGGCACACTATACTTGTGCATTAAAACAATTCTACAGTTCAGTTTTCTACATTTAGGTCCAGAACAGTGTTTCCCAGGTCAGGTTAGGTGTTTTGAGAGCCTGAGTGTTTGTCATGTTGATCTGAATGATTTCTCTCCATCTGTGATGGCTAATAGAATGAACATTAAAGGAGGTACAGTATTGTGCAGCGTTCACAGTTAGGTGCAATAAGGCAATATTTTAAAGGTTTTCTCTTCATCACTCTCGCTGCCTCAGCAGCACTAATGAGTTCAAGTCATACACAGTTGTATACAAAAGCCTACTCGAAACATCCAATTTTACTACTACTTCACTAATTTTACTATTTATTTGAAATGGTAAAGGACAAATGGTAATTGTACATTAAAATGTGATCTCTGTTGAAAATGTTACTTAGTTCCAACTAGAAAATCTACAAGACATGTGATTTGACCGGGCGACTAAACTTCTACATACAACTGCATACACATCCTCCAGTGTCCATTTGGGTTTAGAAATTCTAAGGCACAGTAGTCTCATATCGCCCCCTGTCTGTGACTGTGTGAAGTGCTGACAGGTTTGGGCAGGCGAAAGCTTCCAAGGTGATTTGATTGGTCAAGCAATTAAGGCCGATTACAGTTAAAAATACAATTAAACACTATACTATTTTTCATCTAAGGCTCTCTGGAGACGCAGACTCTGACACATGGTTCAGTGTCTTTGTTGAAAAAGGCAGCAGATACAGCAAAGTCGTGTATACTAAGTTTTAAGACCAAAAATAATCAAATAAACTCTACTTTAAGCTACAAAAGTAAGCTTTTCAAGATTCTGGACCCTCAGAAATGTCATCAAGTACACTCACAATGGCATCAATTCTCTTCACTTGTGCTCCCTTTACTTGTTCACCACACTTGCATGCACTTTCCTGAGTGCTTTCCAATTAGAACAGAGCTGTGAATGTATAAGAGTTGCAGTTCCATTTAGTTTGTCCTTCTCTTTCAAAGTGGGGCCACAAATTTCTCATTTAAGCCCCTCCCACGAGCTCTCCGATAGGGTGCCGGGACTGCGGCGGCGGACAGCGGCCAATTTGTCCCGCGCTCGAGCCGCCCACTGGACGGGACGTCCCACACTGGGCTCGGTCAGACTGGAGTAGCGAGAGGAGTCCTCTTCTGACCCGCCCAAACCCGTCCATGATGGCAGGGTCAGGGGGCCAGGCAGGGACAGAGAGAGAGGAGAAGAGTCACTCTTTTTTCCCTCCGTCTCTCTTTTCTCCTCCTCCAGGGCCTCCTCTTTCAACTGGGGCGGCTCCCAGCCTTCTATCTTGTCCATCTTGCGGCTGGGCGTAATCTGTCTCATCGTCATGGTGATGCTGTCCCAAAGGCAATGGACACGGTCCTTCTCCGGGTGCTGCTTACTCTTCTCCTCCTCCAAGCTCTTCTTAGCAGGACTGAGATACACACACAGACACAGAAAGTAAAACTAGAATTAATATCTAATAAAGTGCAACACATTTTAGAATTTAGAACAAATCCATGAAAAAACTAAATATTTGAAATGTTTTTGCTCTAATCCGCATTCACACTAAAACCAAATGTGACAAGATGTGCAAAAACTATACATTTTAATCAGAAATCAACAAAATGTCCTTGGACAAAGGGTGTTAAGACTTGTGCATAATATCTATCACACACAAACACACACATATATGCAGAAGTTTGTGTATGCACACATACACCCACATTTACATTTTACTTAAATTATAATCAGACAACTGAAATAAACTCAGTATCATGCATTAAACCCGAATAACGGGATAAGGGTATCATTACACACCTAGAACATACTGAATTAGAGAGTATGGCTAATTTCCAGTCAACTGTATTTTAGTTACGTTTAGATGGTACCAACAAACACAGTCCTGAAAACAAACCTCTCTTAAGAGCATAAACAGGCCCCCACTTCTATTGTTCTATGGCTATATATGTCCCACCTTTACATCCTGATGTGGAACGGTGTGATAAATCATTGGCTACTGTGGACAGGAAAGTGAAGTATGAGGCTCAAGCAGTTTCCACGGCATTGTGAGGAAGGACAGGGTGTAAGACTCAGGGGTGGGGTTTCCACTTGGAATCAACAGTACATTAAGTGTTTGGATATCTTCATAACTGGCATGTGGAACTTTTTTGTATTGTATTCCTTCTAATAATAGTTTATAATCATTTACTTCATTGGTTATTAATACTGTATCATATAATACTTTAGAAGTTCTTTCAAACTCTTTTTGGAAGAAACTAAGAAACTGATGTAGTGCATCCAACAATAAAGACAGGGGCTCCAGCTATAAATGTGTGTATATATATATATATTATGTAATATGATGAAGAAAAATAACTAACAATTGCATCATGAAATGATCATGAATTGTGTTATGTTGGTATGACTCAAATTTACAAAAAAAAAAAACTCTATTTATAGATGCGACTGGATTAACTATTTACACAGATTTAAGTAGAATATAGATCATTAAAAACAGTACATGATTTACTTTTACAACTCAAAAAGGACAAAAATTGCCCAGGCATTACTGAATAGTATTATAAATATGATCATTACATGCTAAATTCAGTGCTCTTGAACTGTCGCTTTGTGACTGATGCATGTTTACAACCCTAATATATAACATTTACTTTGTTGAATTAGTTTACCCTTTTCTGTGTGAGAGAGTGACCCCGGTCAGCAGGAAGTGCTCGTCGTCCTGGGAAGGAAACAGCTTCTTGTCTCCTCTCTCTCTCTTGGACCTGACCTTCTTAATCTTCGAGTCCTGTGGGGAAATGATGGAAACCCCGGGCATGTTTTAGTGGAGCGTCCAGGGATGATTTGCATGCTATCAGTGTACACTGAGAACACGGAGTGCAAGGTCTCGGCTGATAGCAGACTGAACACTGTGACCTGAACAACACAGATGTCATCATAAGGAAAGATGGGTCTGTGTGTGTACTGTACATTCGCAGGGACCTCAGACTAAAGACTAAAGACCCTGCAGGGCTTTTCAGACTGCGGCACAAGAGTCTCATGTTTTAATGACCCAAAAATCACAAACTATGCTAATCATTAAACAAAACAGTGTTCACTGACTTGTAAACAGACTAAAGGAAGGAAACGCTACTTTCAATCAAATCAACAACTGGGCTTGGATTGAGGCCCTTATGTGTGTGCGCACATATATAGAAAAATGACTAGAAAAGTGTTAAACAGTGAAAAGGGAAGCTGAAATTTACACATGACAGAACTGGAGTTTATCTTTCAGATGTGATATATAACATGGGATGTATTATTTCATATACATTACACGTTATTAAAAAAACAAATAAAATAAAAAAAACAAAACTGTGTGTGTTTGGAGCAGTTGGCTGGTTGTTACATTCCTTCAAACGCCCTCCTGCTTAAGTTTGTAAGGAGCTCTGGATTTGAAATACCAGGCCAGCTTTGCGGCTTACAGGGGGCCGAGACCCTTTGGCACACTTTCTCTATCTCACTTCACTGATTGGATTCTTGTTTCTTTTTAGCCTTTCCTGTGATTTTTCTCCTTCCACCCTGTCATATAACACCACGGATAAAAAGCTGAGTTCTGAAGGCAGTGCCTGAAGAAGTGGAAAGAGAAGATCCCACTCCATAGTGTCTGTGATAGCCGTGTAATTGCACATTAACAATCATATGATTATTGGTGCTGCATTCACTGTTTCAGCTGAATTACAGTAGAACAGCTCATGTAATTACATGTTTATGGAGTTCAGTTGTAAATGTAATTAAATTAGACTATACTTGTAACAGTGATGGTGTAACAGTTGTGTGTCTGTCTGTATGTGTGTGTGTACGTGTTTGTGTGTGTGTGCGCGCGCGCGCAAAAGATGCAGAAATTCTATATCATTTAACTCAAACAGCTCAGACATTCCAAACACTAAAAAAGGTATGTGGCTGATTTCATTAGCCTTCTTGTTCCAGTACAAACTCACAGGGCCTTTTCAGTGATGAAAATATCTTCGAAAACAAGACTCATATACGCGGTTGTAGTTGTGGTTTGTTACACACACAGTAGTTTTACAGACGAAAAAGCATCCAAATTGATGCCAATGAAACTAAATTATATTATGAGTAATTCCTATGAGTCATTTTTCATTAGGAAAGTTTGACACAGCGTAAAGGGCTGATCAAATTTTACTTTAAACAAACAACAAAGATGGAGATACATGGTTTTGTTCTGACAGAGGTGACATGTAATTACATATATGTCACATATGTCTCCAACAAATACTTGATATATGCTCCCAGAACACTTTAATGTCATTTTTAACTCAGTTTAACGCATTACCTTTAAAGAAAATATAAAGGTAAACCCGTATGAATTTAAATTCCCCGCCGAGATACGCAACTCGGAAGGTTTACACCCGGACGGCATTTAAAGACGCCTGAATGCTCCCTGTCTCGCGGTTTTCGGAGAATAAAACCTGATCTACTCGGGCTAAAAAATACAAATGAGGGCTGTTGCAAAAGTCTCCTGGAGATCTACCGAACAGTGGAGTGTGAAGTGTCTGAGTATTGGGACACCATGGTGGGGTGAACGGGTCGCCTTTGTGTGAGAACATGCAGAAAAAAATTATTTATTGCCACAAAAATAGGCGAAGGACATTTGTAGTTTCCACGTTATGAGTTTGGTCCTCAAAAAAAATCTGCGTGTGACTGAATCAGCAACTCCTGATCTGCGTAAACCTGAGAGATTACTGTACCTAAAAGCAATAATATGTTTCATGAGGAGTTATATGTAAAAAATAAAAATTTATATTTAATCAGTTACAAAACCTAACCAAAAAGCAATGGTCTTGCTCAGGTTCTGCATGTTGGCCTTGTTTTGCTCTTTGTTTCCTGTAAGGTCAAGACATTCTTGTCCAGAAAATATATGAAAACAAACAATGCATGCGCACACACAAACACACACACAGGCACATTCTTATTAGAAGCTGTAATAATGTAATAATAGTGGGGAATATGTGCCTCATAGAAAGACACAAGGCAAGAACTCAGTTCAGTTACATCTCAACGGCTGAGCAGTGGTTACAGTGTGTGAGATTTAGCAGTGTGCGTTAAAACAGTCACAGCTCCGGCCTGCTGCTATTCCCAGAACCATTTTGCTTTTGTTCTGGTCATGAAAGAATGCACAAACACTTACACAAACACACTGGAGCTTAACCAACATACTCTTGGGCCGCTACTAAAGCTCCATTGGTTTACTGGCATAGGGGGTGTGGTGATGTCGGAGGCGTGGGGTTCTTGCTGATAAAGTGCTAGATATATGTCTTTAAACAGAATAATAGAACCGCAGTCAGTATTGCTCATCATTTTAATGACCTACTCATATCTAAAGTTATTTATTAATGGCTCGATTTTTATTTTCATTATTGAAGAGTTCCTGTTGCTTGTATGAAATATGACAAGTCAAGTTTGCTATCAGTCAGTCTCATCAGTTCGTTCTCTTTTTAAACATATAAAATATTTTCAGCAGATATTATCGAGTGCCCCTTACAACAGGTGTGGTTAGAGGTACAGTACAGGTTGTATTTCCATTTATGTCTCCATAACACTCCCCATATCAGTCAGAACGAAACCTTGTATCTCCATAGTTTTACTTTTTTGAGATAATTTATAAAAGTCAGCTGCTTTTTGTATTTGTGTTAATGTTTCATGTCAGTGGGACCGACAGAAATGGTCCAACATGAAAATAAAGTCTTTTTGCATTAACTTACATTATAAGTAACAGTTTGGAGATATGAGGTTGGAGCTCCTTAGTGAGAGGAAAACATTTCTCTCACTAAGGAGCATTTCTGTGACCCAGAGAACGTTTAGCTATTGTGGGTGGACAAGAAGCCCACTGTGTGTGTGTGTGTTTACCTTTGTTGAGGGGCTCAGCACTTCCTCTGTTCCCTCTGATTCTTTATCCTGAAAAGCAGAAGCCAGTGAACAACACAATAAGGAAACACACACGTACTCACACACTCACACAGTCACGGTAACAGGGAGAAATATTTTGGGTCGAGTAACATAAACAGAGACCTGTGGGATCTGGGGAGGGCTTTATCAACACCTAGGGATCATTCAGCCCCACACTTCATAAAGCTATTTCAGAACACCCACAAACCACGGATCATTAATTCCTCCGGAGAGTCTGCGACGGAAACCCTCACAATGAGGCTCTGAGGCTCCGTTAACAATGACCCATGGCTGCACTGGACCAGCAATGGGCCTGAAAACAAATCCAATCACCACCAACTTCACACAGTACAGGACCAATAATAGCCATTCTGATCTGCTGCTTCCTGCCAAAGAACGTCTTCCTCTTCCTGTCCGTCACACGTGGAGGGTCTTAGGGGCTAATAGGTCCAGTGGGTCCTTTTTACAGTGGGGATCATGGCCTGCAACCGACGATTACTGTCAATAAGCTACAACTCAACTCAGTACTTAAAGTGTAAAGAAGCATCCCGACAGCGCACCTAAATGCAATCCTTTGTTTATACATTAAAATATTTATTCATAAATATGTTAACGGTCTTGCTCAGGTGCTGTATATGACATTGATTCTGGTTTGATTTTCCTGCAAAGTTGAGACAACTTTGACCAGAAAATAAACACCCAAACACATACACACACATACAAACACAGGTACATAATTTGAGTGTAAAACATGTCTTCAGTGTAATTACTTAGGATATATCCATATGTCCAAGATAAAAACATAATTTGTGTACAGCAATTACCTTTAATCACACGTTCCTTTACAAACCAAACAAAATGTGTCATGGAATATAACCAGACGCTCAGCCTGACACTCTGCAACTCCATTCCACATTTCCACAATTACCTTTGATAAGATGATCTAGCTCAGTTTTAGACACATGATTCTGGTACTTTTGGTACAAATACCTCTCTGTATGGATTATCATGCATTTAGAACCATGGTTTATATATTATATATCATTTTTGCTCTGTTTTTGCTGTTTTTTTTCTCAATCCTGATCCATGTCTCTCTTTTGGGCTTTTCTCTAGATTATCAATGTCACTTGGTTTCTTGCCTCTCTTGGACTGCTCCTGTAGTTTGAAACATTTGTTTGAGATTCACAGCTCTTTAAAATAAACCAGTCTGTTTAGCTATGCCCCACATTTGTAGATTGTGACAAAACTAACCATTGATTATATGGTCATCCTAGTTCTTAATCAGTTTGCTCTGAAATGCACTGCATTAAATACTACAAATACCACTAAATACTATCATACCCAATAGTTTTGAAAGACTAAATAGAAAAGACAGCAACATACACAGTCACCAGCAACCAGCACAGTCATCATTATACTTTGGTCATCTGAGCCTTATTTGTATCTTATTTTAGAAAGAGGAGTTTGAAGTTTATGCAAGTTGGTATATTTTATTACAACAAAGCAATACATTACACCTCCTAAGGGTAAAGTTACTCTTTAAATCATGCAAAAATAATAACATCTTTTCTCCACTGACTGAAAAGAGAAAGAAAGAGAGCAAGAGAGCAAGAGAGAAAGAGAGAGAGAGGATGAAGACAGAGAGGGGGCCAGAGTAAAAAGGGGGGGGGGGGGGGGGGGAGTACAAATCTTTCCTTGCCCTCCCCCCCTTTCGCTCTCTCCCTCCTTCACATCCTCCTACTGTCCACCACTTGGCCTGATCCCAAAAAGAATGTTCTGAAATGTTCAGGGAGGAGGGGATTAAAAAAGCAGGAGATGTTTAAAATATTTCAAATTATTTGCCCTCTGAACTCTGATATGCCTTATCATCATGGAGACAGAGCGAGGGTACATCGGGGACTTTCCCAGGGCAGCTCAGATGATAAGGCTCTGCATCGTCCTGCTCAGACTTCCACTTGACTGATGGTGGAAAATGGTCCACAATGTCAACAAAGCTGGACCTCAGGCACTCACAACAACATGGACAAGGTGGTCACCTTGGACCTCACAGTTTCATCAGATTATCAATCTTCAAGAACCGATTCATGTTGTTATCGCGATAAACAATGTGTTTTCTCAGCATATGGTGGAGATCACAGCCGTCAAGCTTGCGGACTGGCCATAACAAACCCCATTACACAGAGTGCATTAGTCCCGTTTAACTGGATTTAGTGCGGTGCAGGTATGTGTAACACTTACCCATTATGGTGATAGGTATGTCTCTTGGGGAAAAAAGTACTGCACTGTTTTCCGCATTATTTTTCCATACTGCCCATCCCTAATTGTACAGTGTGGATTGTTTCTTATGACTGCCCCACCCCGAAAATGTTTTTCCAATATGGTAACGTTTCAGCAGAAGGGAAGCTTTACTTTATTTGGAAATCAATGAAAAGGGCTACATTCCAAGAGGACAGGGAAAATGACTATTTTTATAGTGTAAACCCTAAATATACACCCAAATATGCTCCCAGAACACTTTAATTTTTGTTGAGTTCAGTGTAAAGTTTAAAATGAAATTAAAGTGTTTCGGGAGCATATTTGGGGGCACTATAAAAAGTATATCTTACCACATCACAAGTTCACGATACGCAGTGGCTCTTGGAACCTAACCCTGTAACGCAACACTGACCGCATATATATGAAAAGCGAAAGTGACCATTCTGTCATACGTGAACACACCGAAGCACACAGTGTGAACAGCACGAAATTTAACCCACTCACCAAGTGAAGCAGCGAGCAGCCAGGAACACAGCGCCCGGGGAGCAGTGTGTGGGGACAGTATCTTGCTCAGGGTACCTAGAGGTGCCTAGTGGTCTTGGGAATCAAACCCACAACTTCCTGAATGCCCTAACCATTATACCAGCTGCCTACATTTAGTTTTACCACAAACATTCTGACATTTATTCAGGAAAAACTCAAAATATCCAACATACACACAGTATGACTTTCTATTCACAATTTCGACAATAAAACCAGAGCGGCAAGTTTCAGTAGTCTCCCACATGAGAAATGTTCAGTCCATGAGTGAAGTTTTTCTCTGTCAAGCCACACTAAATTTTGCATGATTTCTGGCTCAGATCAAGTTTTTTTCTTTTTCCGCTTTGAACTGGAGGAAGGTTGATTCCACTTTCCCCACCCTGGATGGAGGAAATAGCGTGATCCATCTCCCCCTCCATGAAATACAATAAGAGAGTGTAAAGCTGTTTAAGGAACAGCCTAAAGAAGAACAAGAGCAGAACAGAGAAGTGAGCGTTCCTCTTCTATACTTACTATCGACTCACCAATGCTGAATTACGCTAAAGTAAAATCAAGAAAACGGGTGAACAAAAGTTCTTAATACTACTTCTGCACAGTTTTGGCTTTTCCCCTGCTCTTTTAAAGTACTAGTATTGAGAACCAGATATGGAGATCTAGTTATTTGAAGGTATCTTAATTAAACAATATGTATCACAATCGCAGCAGCCCTAACTTGTAGTTAGGTTTTCTAATATAAAAAGAAAATGTAACTATTTAGGCTGTGTGATATTCTAAATCATCATTGTAAGGTGTTCTACTAGATCATGCTATCACAGGGTTTGAGGGTCTTTGTTAAAACAAAGCCTTACAAACCTGACAAAACCTGATTTTGATTTTTTTCTTAAAAACACACCAGAAATATTTAAAAAAGCATTTGATTTCCATTTATTTATTTTTTTTTAGAGATTTTTAAGAATATTCTGAGGCTCCCAGTAGATGAAACACACTACACAGGCCCTGGCATTAAGTGCACGAAATACGTTTAAAAAAAACTGCTTGGCTATTTGATGGATATCAAATTTGTTATCTATGAAATGCATTGCTAGAAAGTCTGAATGAAACTGTGACTGTTTGAGCTTGGCTTTCAGTACTTTAAGGCGCCAGGTTCTGTCGGCACCTATAACAAAATCAATAATTAAAGAGCATGTGACTATTTTAGCATTTGTAGATTGGACATTTGAAAGTTACGTGTTTCACCTGAAGCCATAACAGACATTAACATATGTGAGATCCCCTGAACTTCTATAAAGCATATAAACAATGTTTGTCACAGCCTTTGCAGACTGAAATGTGACTGGTTGCTTTCGTCACTACCTAATTACATCAATAAATAATCTTTCCAGCCTCTGAAGACCTCTGTCTGTTTTCACAGAAGGTTGAAGGCTCCTGATTACATGATTTTCTGTTTCAAACGTTTTAGCACTGCATTTCCAGCCAAAACGTCTTAATGATCCAAGAATAGTACAATTTGTGAAGAGCCAAAATACAACAAGCATGATACACCTCTGAGGTACCGCCCCCACACACTGCTCCCCGGGCACCGTGTTCCGGGCTGCCCCCTGCTTCACTTGGTGAATGGGTTAAATGCAGAGGAAGAATTTCATGCTGTTCACACCGTGTGATGTGGCGTGTTCACGTATGACCGGATTGTCACTTTCACAAAAGCCATGTTCTATTAAAATACAACAACATGTGCAACTAAAAAAAAACGATGTTCTGTCCCTAAAACTGAGTGGTTACAGTTGTCTTCACTGTTACAGATGGATTACAGTATGGCAGCTGTGCAGTATGTATGACTGCACTACTGCTATAAATATTACTAAAAGGGAAAGGGAACATCATAGTATGCCAGGATCACTATATAACAGTATTAAAGGATGTTGGTTAACTTAAATTAATCATTTTATTCACCTTTTAGATATATATAATAAGGAACAGCAAAAATAATGAAATAAGGTGAGGGCACAAGTACTCAACCTTCTTATTGACATGCCGTTTTAATTTAATGCTTCGCCTGTTCTTGTTTACAGGCTCTCTCTTCTGCTGATCTAAATCTCTTTGATGAATCATGATACAGATCAGGGTTTTCTGTTTACACTGACGATGCCTGAAATATACTCAGGAAAACATAACACATAATTTACCAAACATGATGCGATAATAATTCTAGATTTTATCACTGCAGTTTTTTCATCATACAGTCCAGCTTCATTTCAAACCAGCTTACTTTATACTGGCCTCAGGGAGCTCAAAGCAGAGAACTCATTTTGTGGGAGACTATAATGTAGAGTTGGATTTCAGAAGTCTAGCAGAAACCACAAGCCTGACCAGACAGTTTGCTTTAGGCTTGGATGGTTATATAAGTGAAGCTACTCATAAAGACTTGGCAACCAACCCTGCAGTCACCTCAGTCACAGAGTGCCTTTATTAGAGCCGTAGATGCGTGGAGACTGAGGCCTGCTCTCTGTCGCAGCTGCATCTCCGAGAGTCAGCATGTTTACAGAGGCGGGCCTGCTGGGATGAAGGACGCAGAGGCCCTGCCAAGGCCAGCCTTAAGCACAGTGCCTGAACCAGACTGAACTCCCAGCACTGCGGGGGTCTGCGCTCCAGCTGATCTCCCAAACCAAGTCCAAAACCAAGTGTAAGAGTAAGATTTCTAAACGAACTACAAACAAAGAGAAGGGGTTGACCTCTTCTCGGCTCTAGGCCGCTTCCCCGCAGCGACTCTGTGGCGAATTCTTGCTCCGTCTTACTGCAGACAGCGTAGAGTTAAAGCACAACTATGAAAACACAAATTCCATTCGAGTATTAAACTGTTCCGGCAGCAGAAACCAACTGCGAGTGTGAAAATGCATCCTGAGATTAAACCGCACAGATTTTAGATAAACAGAATCAAGTGCAAGCACTTCTAACATTCAATAGAGCATGCACTCATTTCCCCTAAAAAAATCATTTTTTAATATGTTTTATAACATGAGAACTAAAAAAGGAAAACGGATGAAGAAAAACTTTGTTTTTGTTGTCTGTTTTTAAATACTTGATTAAACACTTCCTCCACTCTCTCTAGAAAATCTAGAAAATCAGACACAGAGAAAGTAACAGTATATATACTTAAAGACGTCCTAATGATACACAGTATGTCTCATAATATATTTCGTGTTTTTCTTTCTTATTTTCCGCTTTTACTCAAATCAAATCAGTATTTTCTAGTGCTACTAAATAATTACTGTCATTTATTCCAGTTATATTGTGCCATCGTAGTGTTAGAGGATAAGCTTCACACTATGCTAAAACAAAGTCTAACAAAACTGACAAAACTTGTTTTGGACTGGTCTGATATTTGCCTTTCTTTTCTTAAAACTGCACTGGAAATGTCAGAAACCAGATTTCCATAAAGAACTAGTTATTTCATTTTTAGTGATTTTGTAAAATGTTTTTTCAAAATAATGTGTGGCTGTATAAACTGGATACTGTATAAACAGCTCCTTCACTGCATATTTTTAAAAGTACTTCATAATAGGAAATCAAACAATTGTGAGAAATATAGAAATGTCATGATGAACTGAATCGCTTTCAAAGAATCCTAATCCTAATTCAAAGAATCCGTTGTTCCCTCATCAGCAACATTTAATTTTCTGTCTTGTAACTCCAGAACTGAAAGTGGTGCGAAACCGGTTTTCGGGCATTAGCCGTGTCATGGCTAACAAACACTGGGCCACAAGCAAAGCTTGTTCAAGAGTCTCCATCATGACACATACCCACACTCCTACTGACACATCATGTAAGATTTTGATATCTTTCTGATGGAGTTATGTACAGTGTACTGGTTAGTAATGGATATGTGATTCATTATAAACTATGAGCTTAGAAATGGTCCTTTTTTCCCACTTAACAAACAAGCTGACCGTCATGTGACCACCAGTAAGTCGATAAGCCTCCAATTAGAAAATCTTTCAACATATTGTACATTTTCTAACTGTCCTATTTTCCCTTCATGTGACCATTTTATACATGCACACACCAGGCCTGGCTATGAATTTCCAGTACTCTTTTTAAATTTAGAGCTTTAATGATCTGTCCCTTTAGACCTTTATTGATCCTAGAGGAAACTGCATATGTTTCAACTGCACCGACACACAGAGACAAGAACAATATACAACATAAAGTCTAAATACAGCCCTTAAAAATATGAAATACACTACGGTATATACAGAAATGCTGGGGTACTAGTAACATGGTTGTTCACTATACCGAGTATGTTTGGCCTTTTAGACAAAGTTGAAAAGGGAATTACATTTACAGGGATACAAGCACACAATCTGATGTATTTCTACTGCTCATACAATACTTTTACTCAGGTACATTTGTATGGAAAGTCATTGTGCACTTTTAGTTCCATTTCCTTCCTTCACACCGAGTTCCCAATTTACTTCATCAGGAATCCTTTCGTTCTGTTCTCCTGCTTCTGTGTTTGTCATTTTGCTGTTGTTTACATTTTTTGCCATTTTATTTTTGGAGCTTTTTATTTTAAATCAAAAGGATCCAGAATGAGAAAAACAGTGCCTAACAGATTCCAGGTCTTTTACTGATAGACGCTGGGTGTACTGTTTCATTCCTGGGCCTGGTACTTGTCTTCTTTAACGTCTTTAAGACATCATTTTAATGCACTAACAGCACAAGTCGAGAAGCTTTTCTGCTTGCCTACATTCAGAGGGAAATGATACACTGATTTTTCTATATGAATCAATCAGCTTTGCTGTGAGACATTTAGTGCTCGGTGGTCGTGAATGGAATAAGGAGTCTCAAATGTCCAGAAATACAGTAATTTTACTTATCTAAATACCCAGGGACACCACATATGTATTTTGAGCCTTTTATATCGGATTTTTTTTCTTTGGGACCATTTTGCCCGATGTACCACTCCACCCTGCAGAGAACATTGAGTTGTAAGCACATTTTTCAAGACTTCAATAGTTCAGATACCACACTCAGCACTGAACAAAGATGTTTTTGTCCAGGACGTGGAAACATGTTTAGGCCAAAAGCCATTTCTTAGCATATTTGAGACCATTTTGATGATTAACTTTGTAAGGAGCTCATTTAACACTCCCGACTTCCTTGGCAGTCAATTTTGTTTTTGTTTTTTTTAACCTACTTTAAGCGTGAACATTTTTTTTATTTTTAATTAAGTAAAAAGGCAAATGTATTTTAGGCCCAAAACAAGGTCTGAGGCTTCAGGCACTGCAGAAGCCTGGTTCCATTCACCAACACTGTGATCAATACTGTCTCTCTCCGTTTCTCTGGAATGCAGCAACAGACAGCAAAACACTCTGGAGGCTTTGTTCATAATGCAATGCTGTATTCGTGGAGAAAGCATTGAAAATAAGAGAAGTTCCCCTTTAATGCATTGTAGCGTAAAGTGCCACAGACCAGCATCTCATCCAGAACCCAGAGAGCCCAAAAGAGCCATTTTTGTATGGATCCTGAACTCACCTTCTCCCGGTGCTCCTGCTGCCAGCACACCTCGTCCTCCTCCGACGCCTCATCCACCAAAACTTTGCTCTTGCTCTTCTTGAACATGATGGCGGACCGAAAGCTCCCACGAACGAAAAAAAGCAACAAAAACAAACGAAAAATCCTGTTTCAGAACCGCAGGGAAGGGATGGTGACAATCAGACACAGCTAGACCAACATTTCCCCCGATCTCCAGCTCGACCCTCCCTCGCTCTTCTTCTCTGCTCCCCGGTCTGTGTGGTCTGAGCTGTGTGAAGCACCTGGAGCCTCGCTCCGCCCCCGCCTCCCCCGGATCACGCTGCAGCCGGCCAGCCAGTCGCCTCGCACGGACACAGCTCCCAGACAGGACCGCCCCTGCCCCGACCCTCCTACCTGGACACGCAGACCCCTCTCCCTGCTGATGCTGCCGAATTAGCAATGGGCTGTTTACAAAAATAAACAAATAAAACAAGAATAATTAAATACATAATAAAATTAAGTAAAAATAAAGTGTTGATTTAGGATCAGTTGTTCCCTTGCACCCGAAGAAGATCATAACGTTAAAAGAACCAAGAGGTCACTGTTGGCTAATAAATCATTTTTCTATTCGATAATAGCTAATGACCTTTCTCTTACATTCTCTTAGCTACTAAAATCCTTGTGTTGGCTACTAAAATAGTCTTCAATGCGCAACTGAAATGACCTGCTAGTAGATAATTAAATAGCCTTATATTAGACCATAAAATAAACTTCTATTAGATAATAGCTAATAAAATACAATTCTCTTAGCTACTAAAACACCCTTTTATTTGCTATAAAATGAGTTCTCTATTAGCAGCTGAAATACTTGATGAGACAATTAAAAAGCCTTCTGGATTTTAAAATAACTTTCTAAAATAACGCCTCTGGTAAATAATAAAACATCCTTCTATTGGATACGAAAGTAGTCTATTAGCTGCTAAAATAACCTGCTACTAGATAATGAAATAGTGTTTTATGAGATACTAATTAACTGTCCATCAGCCAAGAATGTCTTTCTAGACACGAAAAGAGGCTTATTATCTGCTACTACAACAGTCTAAAATAGTTTATTAACCGCTAAAATAACCCTCTAGATGATAGCTATTAAAACAACCATATGTTAGCTACCAAAATAACCTTATATTAGCAATGAAAATAACCTGTTAACTACTAAAACAGCTTTCTGTAAGTTATGTGAAAAATTATGAGAGTGAACTTAATAGTTAAGTTGCTAACATTGCTAACAATAAATGAAAATCATCATTAATCAAACTGCAAACTGGTGAACCCCTAGCTTCTATTCACTGCCAGAAATGTTAGCACTAAGGGTTAAACTACTTCTTTAAGCGTTTAACCTAAGACAAATAAAATAATCTTGAAAGTTGAATAGTCTTGAAAGTTTCCATCAGACTGTTAGGCCAAAAAGAGTACAGCCTGATCATCTTTAGTCCCTAGGCTAATAGATGTCTGATGCTTTCTGAAGCTCCAGCACTGTTTTTCTTGTCATTCTTTTTGAGTTTTTAATTCTTTCTAGAATCAGAACTCCAATGTGTGTGCAATGCTAGGATCCTCCACCTCTGCAGATCCTGCAGATACATGAACGAGGCAGACAAGCTGCTTCTTAGTCTCTGTAAATAACGGCCATAGCGGGATATTTTGTGTGTGTCAGCCCATTTCATCATGTCTGCCTGGTCAGATTTCAGTGTGTAGGAATCGGGAACACCTTAGGTTTAAAACAGTCATTTGCATTTGAGACCTTTAGGAGAGGTGCTGTCATGTTCCACTGCTTTTCTAAGCCTCAGGCTTCCCTTGGCAGATCATTAACTGCTGCTCACAATCACATAAACATTTTTCAGCGCGTCCAGATACACAGAGTGCTGCCAGAGCTGCCGGCTGGCAGGACAAGCTCACACATGGCCTAGTCAAGCACTTGAGAGTTAACTGCCCCAAGACTGGTGCACTGTCACACCTACAGAATCTCTCTTCTCTTTGCTTAAAGGAGTCTTTCAGTGAAAAGTCCAATATACACAGCTCTCCCCATTATAATGTATTTGATTAACCAGGACATGTTTGACGTCGTGGTTAATCAAATACATTACAATACACTTTTAGCTACAAGGTCAATGATGCAAGCAAGTAAGGCAGTTGGCATCATGTAAACTGAAGTATCCTTCAGTGATCACAATCAGACTAATCAAATGATGGCAATTACAAGCAATTCAAGCTTCAAGGTGGCAGTGCAGAAATGTTTTAGCTATGCAAAGCACTTCTGTTCCTTTTTCCAGATGATTTCTAATTTGGCTTAGGTGAGCTAAATAAATATAAATCTATCTATCTATTCTTGTGGAAGCCCAATATTCCTATTTCTAGTTTCCATCAAAAACCTGATTTGACTCGATCAGTGCTTCATTAAATTAAATCAGGAGCCAAAGAATCTGGAACTGAACCTGTGTTCTTCTCACCAGCTCACAAAATATCTACTGCTTTATTACTAAACAAATCTTTACACTTTTTACTGCTTTTTTGTTTGTTAAACTATTTGCAGAGGTGCCTAAGACTTTTCAGAGTGGTGTAAATGTGAGGCTCGATGACCGATAGCGATACTGATACCGTAAACCTGAGAAGCTTTCAATACTGATACCAACTTTGTACAACCCTAAACTAACAAGCTGTTAATAATAGATTTGCATGAGTGCACTTTACTTACCCTGTGGTTACCTATGTATTGAGTATAGAGCCATTTCACAGCCTTTCTGCTCATCTCTGTTACTCAGGTCCTGACACATCTGATTTACGAGTTTTAAAAATTCTGATAGTTCAGGCTTTTTCCAATGATAATACTGTATTGTATAACTGGAGACTAACCGAATAAACATCAAACAAAATATAGGTATGTATGTATGTCTGCATATATTTATTTAATTAAGCTTTTAGTTTTTGTTTAATATGTTTAATTATTTCTACCTAGTATGTACTCTGGTCCTGAATGTACTCAATAATGCATGTGTTGTCATGCAGGCTAGTGTTTCAGCATGAAGGATGACCCTTAAAGGCTTCTCAGATCTTCTGCTCCAGAAGGGATGTGTAAGGTCATCCTTGTTCATGGTTTTCTGGTGTTATCTGTAAACAGAGCGGATGGTGGCCTGTCCAGGACATTCTGTCAGTGTCGAGTGAACACGAGCACGATAAGAATCTGAGAGCAGTCAGAAGGGCTTCTCAGAAACAGAAATATCTCAGAAGAACAGTAATGGGGGTGTGTGGGTGTGAGACATGTGTCCGATTATCGCACCATGTTTACATTGAGCGTCCTCCACCCTCATCGAATCAAACACATTCCGAATGGTGCATCTATACGTCAGCCGTTTATCTACAGACAGCAGAAAGACGACATGAAAAAACAACATTGAGAAGTGACATGATCAAGGCCAGCAAACACCTTAGGTAAGTATAGGTTAAATATAAAGACCAATAGCATGGAAAGAACCAATTGTTCCCTAAAACACTTCCAGGGTGTATATTATCAGTATTTAAAGCATGCTATTTCCTCCCTGACCATGTCATGAAAACATGCACTCACATGTATCTGGTTACATGAGTTTTCAGCCTTTGACAGTTTTAGTCTGTCCATTTCAATGAAGTTATAAGAAGCGTTTCAGAGCCCAGATTGTTTCAGGCACAAAACAGGAAAGTGAATCAGAACAGGTATAATTTACATATTTGAGTCTTAAAGGTGTACAGGCAAGTATAACAAAAGTATAACG